>JAFFST010049897.1:73863-90322 GCA_022414735.1 Noturus placidus
TGACAAACATGCAAAGGAACAGGAAATGAGGAAGGGGGCAAACACTTTTTCACACCACTGTATATGCTGCAGGGTCTTGTGATCCAATGAGGTGCAGTTTCTGAACCAGACAGTGATGCAGCTGCTCAGGATGCTCTCAATAGTCCCTCTGTAGGATGGGATATGGGAGACAGGCTTTCTTCAGCATTCGCAGAAAGTAGGGCTTTCTTGGTTATGGAGCTTGTGTTGAGAGACCAAGGAAATTGGTGCTCTTCACGATCTCCACTCCATTGATGTTTAGTGGAGAGTGGTTGCTTCTTGCTCTCCTGAGGTCAACAACCATCTGTTTTTGTTTTGTCCACATTCAGAGACAGGTTGTTGGCTTTGCACCATTCAATTCAATTCAATTTTATTTGTATAGCGCTTTTTACAATAGATATTGTCTCAAAGCAGTTTTACAGGAATATAAACACAGTACACACACAGTAAACGTGAGAAATTAATCCCAACTGAGCAAGACACTGAGTGGCGACAATGGCAAGGAAAAACTCCCTTGGGTAAGTTGGTTAGCCGCTGCACCTACTCTCTATATGCTGACTCATCATTCTTTCTGATGAGACCCAACACAGTCGTGCCATCTGTGAACTTGATGATGTGATTGGAGCCATGCATTGCTGCACAGTCGTGAGTCAGCAGAGTAAACAGCAGTGGAATGAGCACACAGCCCTGAGGGGCCCCTGTGTTCAGTGTGGTGGTGCTGGAGATGCTGTTCCTGATCGGAACTGATTGAGATCTCCCACTCAGGAAGTCCAGGATCCAGTTGCAGGTGGAAGTATTCAGGCCCAGTAGGTTCAGCTTTTAGTTGTTGAGGAATGATTGTGTCGAATGCTAAACATGCTCCTTTATTGTCTTGTCTGTGTGCTTAGGGTCGTTGTCCTGTTGGAAGAGGAACCTTCACCCCAGTCTGAGTTCCAGAGCGCTCTGGAGCAGGTTTTCATCAAGGATGTCTCTGTACATTGCTGCCTTCATCTTTCCCTCCATCCTGACTAGTCTTCCAGTTCCTGACGCTGAAAAACATCCCCACTGCATAATGCTGCCACCACCATGCTTCACCGTAGGGATGGTATTGACCAGGTGATGACTGGTGCCTGGTTTCCTCCAGACATGACACTTGATATTCAAGCCAAACAGTTCTTTGTTTCATCATGGTCTGAGAGTCCTTCATGTGCCTTTTGGCAAACTCCAGACGAGCTGTCATGTGCCTTTTACTGAGGAATGGCTTCTGTCTGGCCACTCTACAATACAGGCCTGATTGGTGCAGACAATTCCTTGGACTTCATGGCTTGGTTTATGCTCTGACATGAATTGTTAACTGTGGAACCTTATACAGACAAGAATTTTCCACAAGTGGACTCCAATCAAGCTGTAGAAACATCTCAAGGATGATCAGTGGAAACAGGATGCACCTGAGTCCAATTTTGAGTGTCATGGCAAAGGGTGTGAATACTTATGTACATGTGCTTTTTTATTTTTTATTTTCAATAAATTTGCAAAGATTTCAACAAACTTCTTTCACATTGTCATTATGGGATATTGTTTGTAGAATTTTGAGGAAAATAATTAATTTAATCCATTTTGGAATAAGACTAACATAACAAAATGTGGAAAAAGTGAAGCGCTGTGAATACTTTCTGGATGCACTGTACCATTGGTGTGTGAATGGGTGAATGAGAACCAGTGTAAAGTGCTAAGGATAAAAAAAGCGCTATATAAGTGCAGACTATTTCCCATTTCCATTAGCATAGCTATTGGCATAGCTTACCATAGCTAGTTTATGCCTAGCTAGACAGCCAGCCTAACTGAATTTGAAAATGCAGTGTGTATAATTTAGCTGCACTATCAAACATGCTAACATAACCTGCATACTGAAATTCAAAAATCACATAAAATATTTATAAATGCTGATAACATACAGACCCTTTGTCTTTTGAATGCTTTCCTCTTGCAATTTTTTCCCTGCACTGTACTCCAGAGGGTTTGTACCTCTTCATAGTGCAGTCTTCAGTAGTTTGTTCTGCTCTGCTCACACATGCACTGCTTGTTATATCATATAGTGGCATCTCACACAGTGGTGTACGTGACCTACTTGGTGGTGTATATATTTTTTATGCATTGACTATTGCAAGAAAGTGTTTCGATTTTTTCAGTTGATATGGTGCTACTTGCATATAAGGTAATCTTCATATGGGCATATAACATTTGCAAATTACAGTGATTAAATCATTGCTTTTATAAAATTACACTTTCAACAGTGGGGTGCCTTTTTTGCCTGCAGCCATGCGTGCAACTACAGTATGATGTGCATTTTTATTATACTGCCATAACATACAAGCCTGGGCAAGAGAGAAATGTCACTTATACAGCTACACAGACACGTTTTTGTGTTATATAGGCAGTACTGAAACTGTACAATATACAGATGTGTGGCAAGTTGCTACCCTAGGCAATTGGGTATTTTGCCTATAGGTGGAATTGCTACTGGCTGTGGAAATGTATTTTTGCAGTGTATAAAATGTGAAGAGTTAGGAATGATAATATGTATGCTTATGATTGGTGGTGGTATTCAAAATATTTTCTAAACTAACCGCCATGCTGTGGCTTGTGATGCAATTTGAAGAATTGATAAATAAAGAAGCAATGTAGCAATTCTAAAAATGTCAATGTATCTGAGAAGCAATGTGTATACAAAAGAAGGAATGTATGAGTTTTTAATCATTTGCAAATTCTATACACTAGCAGCTTTTTTCGGTAAATTTCAAGTTTCCATATTACTGTATTGACTTCTTTCATGACTCCAGTTTCTCAAGTGCAGTATGACCCCAACTTGTCCTGATGCTAAGCAATTTTTATGTATTGCTAGCATGGTTTCTTTCTTAAGCTTGAAAGTCTGTATTTTTAATTTTTTTTTTATTTAGATGAGTTACTGTATATGTTGCCTATATGTGTCTCCTTTTTTCATGCAGTTGTACTGAGTCATAGTCCTAGCATAGTTCAGAATTATACAGACAGAAAATGAAGTATGGGATGAATTTGAGGTTTGAGATTATGATGCATGTTACGACCCAGTCTAGGTTGACCCGCACAGAGTAACCGGCTCGCGAATTCGCGTTGAGTGATTCTTGTTATGTGTAGGTGAAGGAGCCAAGAAAATACAGCCACACGAGATTGTTCAACAATTGAGGTATATTCAGTGACAAAATATTTACAGGTGTTGTATAAATAAATCAACCAGCATACCTTCAGGGTGGGCCAAGGCCAAAATAACAAACAAAAGGGGTCTATGTTTTAGGCAGCTAGCTTACCTAAAAGAAAAGAAAACACAATTTTCTTCCCTAACTACCTAAACACAAAACAGAGACAAAACAGAACCCTCTCCCAAAATAAATGGCAGCCACACCCCTACTGCTAGTGCACCACCAGAACACATATACACACACAAGTGAAGAGCACACAGAAAGATTTAGGGATAACCAAACTCAGCGTCAAGAACCAGGCAGAAAGTCAAAACCAGAAAGCATAGAATTAAACCACAAGGGCTAGCAAACACAATCCAAATATCTCCTCACAACAACACCAAACACCTCCAACATCCCACACCCTCTCACGCAGTCTTCTTCCTTTTTAAAATGGCCACCAATCAGTGAGGTCATCAAGAGGGCGGGAGCAAGGCAGGCTAGGGCAGGCTGGAAACTCCGGAAGGGATCTCGGACCTGCACACAAGATACAGCACAATTTCCTGTCCAAATATAGGGGGTGTAACAATGCACAACTCATTTGTCCAGTTGTTTATGTTTGAGGTCAGCTGTTCTAAGATAAAGGAAGAGGAAATGGATTAGGATTAGAACATTTGAAACACATAAATCAAAATACTTGAAAACTTCCTGGAAATAAGCTAGAATTTGCATGTTGCTACAGACTGTGTATTAGCTGTTATTTGGTGTTAGCACTGTTAGCATTTTTGTTTGAATGTCTGAATTTACATGTTACAGTTAGCAGGTTTCTTGTTCCTCATAAAAAGCAGGCTAACTTATCCAAGGGTACAAAGTGTGTATTTTCGTCTCAGTGTTGTTAATTACAATATGAAGCACAGTTGAGCAGTGAAGTCAAAACGGGACCTTTTTGTGAATTTTAATTCTCCCTCAGAGGTGACAGTTAAGCTGCTAGCTCAGGATTAATCATCTACTTGAGTCAGATAGAGACTACTCTTTCACCCTGCCCTGTTTTTTTATGAGATTGCATGGTACCAAGAAGCCCTCAACACATTTATTTGTGTTGATAACATCATCAACTTTGCTCTCTACTCTGTCAGGTAAATAAACAAACCTGAATAAAATGGAATCTTTCAGCCCTGCTTTTTAAATCATGTGGAAACATGTCAAAGTGACCCAAAGTGCTGCAATTTTGAAAACTTAAAGCACATCATCGGATCACTAGACATCTGAGATTTAGCAGTTTCTACCTTCTGAAACCTGTGTTTATCTGAGCTTTGTTTCATAAAAGAAGCCAGCCATAGGAGAAAAAAAATAGTTCTGGTTATTGGATTGTTCAATACTAAGTAGCTGACCTTAACTCTGGAGACTCCATATAGAAGAATGGAAAGTGACCTGCTTCTTCCTCAAGTCAAGTCAAGTCAAGTCAAGTAAAGATCAAGATAAAAGGAAAATGGAGAAAAGCTACCTCTGGGAATGCAACCAATATTGTTCTGCAAGACAGATTTGTTTGTTCTACAACCAGTGTTTGCTCCACTTGACTGGTAACTGAGGTTTGCATGGAAGCTTTCAATAAAAGCTCACAACAGGCTGCCAAGGGCAACTCTGCAACTCATTCTGAACCACTTATTTTTTCTCTCTGCCAAACAGTAATGAGAGAGATCCATAATTATAACTTCATAATGCAGGGTTAATTGCTAAATCTAAAATGAACAAAAAGAAATGTTTGAGTTTTCACTGCTTGCAATTTCACCTGCCCATTGTCTTATTTTTTTTATTATTATTTTTTTTTTTTAGAGACAAAAGGTTCACACTTTACATCAAAGAAAGCTGAAAACAAGTTGCCTATAGAATTGTTAATTGGAGACGGTGTTGATTGTAAGTCTTCAGCAAAGCAGTTGTAGTTGAGAGATGATTAGGGTAATGGCAAATATTTTGTGGATGCTTCTGTTATCTTCTATGATGTAAGTCCCATTTAAAGTTTTGACTTGTCATGGTTTCCACTCATTCAGGAAGTTTGCCAGCCCACTAGATAGGCTTCCCACTGGGAATCTATATAGGCTGCAACCATAACAGTAGATGATTTATGTCACACTCACAGTGGAGTGATGGATTTGCAGTGTAACATATCATATGATTTATGGGTCTTCCATCAAGTGGACACTGTTCATCCCACAGAACGTCGGGTTTTGTGATAATATATAAATGACCCTTAGGGCAATTGATGGACTACTGAATGCACAAAGGAGTCTTCAAACTTCAGAGTATTCTGTACATTGCCTGTGAAATACTCTGAAGTACCAGGAATGTTCACTTCCAAGAAATGTGAAATGAACCTCGAACTGTGATTTTGATTTGATTTTTTATAATGAATACAACTCTCTGTGGTATAAAATTACATTTACACGTGCTAGACAAGGCTTATGTATTAAGCTGCGGTAGTCCGCCAGACCCGAGATATGCTATGCATATTCTGAATATGATTGCAGTGGCCTTGATAAATGGTAAGAGGCAAATCAGTCTCTCACAGCAGGAGGGTGATAAGCTGCTGCTGGATCCAAGATGGTTTCCTTACTTCCCATGGAGCCCATGGCAAAATGCTCCTTTAAGACCATGTTCCTGACAACTGCACTTTCACTTTCAAGTGCAAGGCCCTTTCTTCATAGTGAATTGCTTTTTGACCTAATTTCAGTACTGCAAAATGTGATATTTAAAGCTACTGCTCTTATGATCGCAGTACAAATTGAGGTTGTGCACTGATATATAAAATTCTTCCATAATTTGGTAGCATATAAAGTGTGAATATGTTTACATGATTTACATGATTAAAAAGCTAGGAGGTTTTGACTCTTTGGTTGCTGTTATACTCTGTGTTCTTCCTTAACTTAGGGTTTACTTTATTATTTCATTTATAAACTACAATTTATTCTGATGATTAATTAACCCCGATGCTCAGAAAACGTGCAGGCATAGATTGTGCTACACACACTCTTCATGAGAACAGTAGCTAAACAGGCATTGCTATTTTTTACCTAAGGCAATAATTTAATTATCTTTACAAATGTTGTGTTTTTCCAACAAATAATTTTGATATCACTTTCTTTCATATTTCATACACACTTCAAATAATGCCAGTTTCCTGACTCCAGAGATTAGGTGCTTTATCATCGCCAAACAGCACTCGTCTATTTTAACCAGCAAGGTACACACAGAGAACCTCTTGAAATCACACAGCTGTGCCAGGTAGGACAGAATGTCCATGGGATGTTGCATTGAAAAAACTGGTAGAACTGCCTTTGTGGATGTGGGGCCTTTTTCCATTAACTTGATTGTTGAGTAATTGCAATTTCTTGTAATATTTGACCAAACAAATATGCATTCTTGATAAAAAAAAATAATAATAATCTCAAATCTAGCATGCATGTCTAATATAAAATTGTCATATAGCTTAAATTCTGAGACCACCCTTAGAATCTTGATTTATTAACAAACCCCACACTCACTAATGTGCCTTTTTTTTTATTCGTCTAATGGGATTGAAATGACCTAAAGGACATTATTTCAATTTTCATTGATTTGCCATTTATGTTAGGTTTATTGCCCTTGCAACTCCAAGGAATTGGCTTCTGCATTAAAGCCAACGAGCCTTTAGCATGTCTTGTTCACACTCAGCTCAATAAAGGCAAGGTGGATTTTCATTCATCAACTTTTGATTGTTTTAGGTCATCAAGAAAATGTCAGTGCTTTACTAAATAGTTTAAGGGGTCCATTTGCTGGATTCCTCTGGCCCTGCATATGGTATATATTTTTTATTGTATTGACTCTGTCCTGTAATCAAAGGGTTGAAGCTCATTCTTCAGAGTTCTTTGAAATGGTAACATACACATAACCCTAGGTCATGACTCTCTTTTACCAAAAAAACAAACGAAGCACCGAGATATCTCAAAAGGAAATTATTTCTGTCACAATTAGTCTTTACTTATAGACACGGTGTGTTGGTGCACATTGTTTTGTTTTGTTTTGTGTTTTAACTTTGTTTTTTGCGATGGTACACGTATCTCATTCACCAGTGAAGAGCTCGTGAACCTAAGGGGAACAACACCATCAGACTTATTTCCTACTTTTCTTCTCCCTTCACTGGAAATTTTGGACATTCTAGTCAAAGGTGCGCTCACCTTTGCTCACGCAGCAAGGCGCCGGAGGAGAGGGAAACGGGCCAGTGCGCTTGTGCGTCTTCGCTAGCGAGGATTATGCACACCGTTACCGGGAATATTTCTCTCCAACGTTCACTCACTGCCCAACAAACTGGAGGAATTCCAGCTGCTGTTGGTGAGAAACAGGGATTTTTATTCATCTGCTGTTTTGTGCTTCATATAGACGTGGCTCTGTGGATTAATATCGGACTCTGCGCTGCAGCTTCCAGCTTTTTAGAGCGGATAGAGACACGGATCTCTCTGGAAAAACTAAAGGCGGATATATCTGTTTCTACATCAACAGCGGCTGGTGCAGTGACATGACAGTGACCCAGCAGCACTGTTCTCCTGACCTGGAATATTTCATCATAAACTGTAAGCCTTTTCATTCACTCCGTGAGTTTGCTTCATTCATTCTGGTCGGTGTTTACATTTCACTGCAGGCCAACGTGCAGGACGCGTCCTGCATGTAAAGTAAAGCTCTGCAAACCCATAGTGAAGACATCAAGGAGGTGGACCAGTGAGGCCGTGGAGGATCTCCAGACATGTTTGGATTCTACTGACTGGGATGTGTTCAGGTCTGCTACCAACAATCTGGATGAGCACACAGAGGCTGTGACGTCATATATCAGCTTCTGTGAGGATTGCTGTGTTCCATCAAGCACCAGGGTGAGTTACAATAATGACACACCCTGGTTTACAGCCAAACTCAGAAGGTTAAGGCTGCCCAAGGAAGAAGCATTCAGGAGTGGGGACAAAGTCAGATTGAAAGAGTCGAAGTACAAGTTTAGCAAGGCAGTGAAGGAGGCTAAATGACGGTACTCTGAGAAGCTCCAACACAAGTTCTCAGCTAACGACTCTGTGACTGTCTGGAAAGGACTTAGGTAGATCACCAGCTATATGACTAACCCCAGACTTTTTAAACAGACTTTTTAAAAGACTGAATTCCCGTAAAGCTGCTAGACCGGATGCTGTCTCCCCATCAAGCTTGAAGCACTGCGCTGATCAGCCTTCTCCAGTATTCACAGACATTTTTAACACCTCACTGGAGACATGCCATGTGCCATCCTGCTTCAAGACCTCAACCATTATCCCTGTCCCCAAGAAGCCAAGGACCACAGGACTTAATGACTACAGAGCCGTCGCCCTGACCTCTGTGGTTATGAAGTCCTTTGAGCGCCTTGTGCTTTCACACCTTAAAGCCATCACCGACCCCCTCCTGGATCCGCTGCAGTTTGCCTACAGAGCCAATAGGTCTGTAGACGATGCAGTCAACTTGGCCCTCCACTACATCCTCCAGCACCTGGACTCCGCAGGAACATATGCCAGGATTCTGTTTGTAGACTTCAGCTCTGCTTTCAATACCATCATCCCAGCTCTGCTTCAGGAGAAGCTCACCCAACTAGACGTGCCTGATGCCACCTGCAGGTGGATCACTGACTTTCTGTCTGACAGGAAGCAGCATGTGAAGCTGGGGAAATACATCTCTGACTCACTGACCATTAGCACAGGATCCCCTCAGGGCTGTGTTCTTTCCCCATGCTCTTCTCCTTGTACACCAACTGTTGCAGCTCCAGTCACCAGTCCGTCAAGCTTCTGAAGTTTGCAGATGACATCACCCTTATCGGACTCATCTCCAATGGAGACGAGTCTGCCTATAGGTGGGAGGATGACCACCTTGTTACCTGGTGTACTTAAAACAATTTAAAGCTCAATGCTCCTAAGACAGTGGAGATGGTTGTGGTCTTTAGGAGGAACTCATCCCCATTGGCCCCCATTACCCTCTGTGGCTCCACAACTGACATTGTGGAGTCTTTCCGCTTCCTGGGCACTATCATCTCCCAAGATCTTAAGTGGGAGTTGAACATCAGTGCCCTCATCAAGAAAGCACAACAGAGGATGTACTTCCTGCGGCAGTCTGCCATAGACAATGATGGTGCACTTCTATACAGCCATCATTGAGTTCATCCTCACAGCCTCTATCACCATTTGGTACGCTGCTAGCACTGTCAAGGACAAGGGAAGGCTGCAGCGTGTCATTTGGTCTGCAGAAAAGGTGATTGGCTGCAATCTGCTGTTGATCCAGGACCTGTATGTCACCAGGATTCTGAAACGTGTTGAAAAGTTTGTTGTCGATCCCTTTCACCCCGGGCATATTACATTTGAGTCACTCCCGTCTGGCAGAAGGCTGAGGGCCATCAGGACCAAAACCTCACGCCACATGAATAGCTTTTTCCCATCTGCCACTAGCCTTATTAATAAGGCCCGGAAACCACTCTGACTCTGTCCACACTCCAGTCATTGACTTTATGCCATTTTTCTCTCTATGCTGCAATGCTCTTTTTTTATTTATGTCTATCTTATTTTTTTTTTAATTATACATACTGTGCACATATACTTATATTGTTTAGACCTGCATTATATTTTGATATTCCACTTAGTAAATGTGTGACGTGCACCAATTACACCAAAACAAATTCCTTGTATGTGCTAAAAACTGTACTTGGCAATAAAACACTTTTCTGATTCTGATTCTGATTCTGAAAATAAATTCAGTTCAATTCATCCATCCATCCATCCATCTTCAACCGCTTACTCCTTTTCAGAGTCACAAGATATCTTTTAATAATGGAAATCAGTTTACACTGCAGGGACTATTGCCTAGCAATAGACATAACAATATAACAACAGACATAATAATTATCACCCAGAACTCAATGTCAGGGTGGGGGGAAAAAAGCATTAAAGTGACAGTTTCAGTTGGATGTCTAAGCTTAGGAATGATAATCGGAAGCAAACATTTCTTCAGAAGCACTCTGACATATTATCTGTACCACCACCTCAGTCATTATACATATATCTCCTACACAATCTGGCAGCTCAAGAATGGGTAATTATATGGCAGCAGAATGGATAGATGGCTTTTCAGAAAGGGCGGCAGTCAATTAGTAAACAGTTTGTGAAGCATGCCAGCAGATCCACAGAAGAGAGTTGCCAAGGTAAAGGTAATGAGCCAAAACCTATGAGGAAATCAGCAGAAACTGTTCACAAATGCACATGTACAGTAGAAAAAAAAAAACAAAAAAAACACCTCATTCTTTTTTGAAAAGGATGAACTCCTCCATAACCCAGACTAAAGAAATATTATCATCATATCACATTAAGAAACTGAACATTTTTCTCTATCAATTTGGTTTTGTAAACATATTTGTTTATTTTTATGACCACATACTTTTTTATTCATATTTATTAGTGCAAAGTCAAACGATATGTGAAAATATCATGATAATATAATGTGCAAATACAAAGTTGATGGACACTGGAAGTATATCATCCTCATCACATCAGCAGCCATTCTTGGTGTCTCGTTCTCTTTCAAGCTCGCTGAACCAAGATTCTTTTTGTCATATGGACGGATTGTGGTGATGTGCCACAATCACAATCACTGTGACACAGAGCTGTTTATACCTTCCCCAAATTTCAGTTGAAAAAATGTTATGAAATGATATTTTGCATGTTCCAGTAAAAAAAAATTGTAGTTACACATGTAACTCATTCTGTTGAGTGTGTGTGTGTATGCATGTGTATTCGTGTATTTGTGTGTGTGCGTGTGTGTGTGTGTGCGTGCGTGCGTGCGTGCGTGTGTGTGAAAACAGTAGAATATGGGATATGAGAATGCAGGAATGCAATGCAAACCCCAATGCAAACCACAGCCAGATTGGAATTTGCAAATATGAGATGCAGAGATGAGGCACATATCTTCTGAAACCAAAATTGACCTATACCAAAGTGATGGAAAGGCCAAAGTGTGGAGAAATAAAATATATGCTCAGAATTCAAAACATACAAGGTCATCTGTGAAACATGGCGGAGGTGTTGTGGCTTGAGCTTGCATGGCTGTTTCTTGAATGGGCTTCTGAATGAATTCAGAAGTCTCCCATAAGGCGAGACAAAAATTAGAGAGGCATAAGTGAGAGGAGAGTCTATTATCAGCTATGGAGTTAAGATTATGAATATAGTTCCGTATGAAATCTTAATTTCTACTCAGGTTTGCATTTTTCCCCCCAATGTCTTTTCACTATTTCTGACCAACAAAGGAAAAATATTTTATAATGATGTTTATAAAATATGTGCATGGCTTATGATGTGTGAAATCAAACTGGACCAAATAGAAAATTATCAAAAAAGTATTAATTCTAGTCTGATTCAGACTCAGTAATCAGACTGATGGGTGCAAAAAGTGTCCTCATTATTGAAATAATATATATTGAAGCATAATTAATTTGGTTAATTGGTCTGATTTAGCATTTAGGAGTACTGGGGTGGCTGTGGCTCTGTAGAATGGGTTGTCCACTAATCCACTAATCGTAGGGTTGGTGGTTCGAATCCCGGCCCAGATGACTCCACATGCCGAAGTGTCCTTGGGCAAGACACTGAACCTCAAGTTGCCCCCGATGGCAAGCTAGCACCTTGCATGCAGCTCTGCTACCATGTGTGTGTTTGAGTGTGTGTGAATGGGTGAATGAGATACAGTGTAAAGCGCTTTGGATAAAAGTGCTATATAAGTGCGCCATTTACCATTTACTACTTGTTCAGAAAAGTTGTTGAAATACTTTGAAACTGGTTCTAAAGAAACTACAGTTAAACTAACATTTTAGCTATTTTTGTGTCACCTTACAATGTGAAAGTCAAAGCTAAAACTACTAATTATTAGAGATGAACCTATACTAACTTTTTCAGCCGATACCGATAACCAGGGTGATATGCAAATAAAAACTTTATTCTCTCCATTTCAACAAGTTGTTTTACAGCAGCTGGTCTCATAAACAACAACAACAACAACAAAACCACGTTACTCAAATTAACATTAAAATATGAACTAAATTCTGAAGATTAAAGTAAGATTTCTTAACTCATTGAATGTCATTAATTCATATTAACAAAATTAAATGATTGAATTCTAAAAACATATAAGATTTCAAACAAACTTCTTTCACATTGTCATTTTAGAATAAGGCTGTAACATAACAAAATGTGGTAAAAGTGAAGCGCTGTGAATACTTTCCTGATGCACTGTAACATTATATTAACATTAACTGGATATGAAATATACTACTCTACAAATATATTTTTCCGTGCAATATATACTTTTTTCAACTCAGCTTCATTTAAATCTTTCAACAGTGAGTGTACTGGCACTTTAATTCAGCGCGAGCAGCTCAAGCAGCACAGTGTAACACCACACACACACACACACACACAGTGAACTAAACCTAACTTACATTTAACCTCATTAACCAAATGAAATGGAATCTCCTTAAACAAATGATTCTTCAAATATAAGCTGTAATTTCTCTTCACAAAGAGATTAGAAAAAAGTACACACAATTCAGAAATGTTTGTGATAAGGATGATAACAGAGAGGAAGCAAAAGAATGGGCTTTTGTTATTTGTGTTGTGGACATTACTGTGAGTGTTTTATCTTATATTAGCATGCTTAGGCATGAGGGGGAAAAAACAAAATTTTATTAATGCTTTTATTAATGTAAGAGTCCCATACTTTGTGCCAGGTGCAGCCAATTTTAATGTTATTCTTTGTCAACAACAGAAATGTAGAACACATTACTAGTGTGTGTGTGGGTGTGCGTGTGTGTGTGTGTGTGTGTGTGTGTTGGGGAGGGAGGGGGAGGGAATATAATGGCTGATATTTAGACAGGCTGAAGGCTGACATTTTTATGGGCAAAATAAAGATGGACACATACACATTTAATGTAACATAACATCATGCATTAGGTGTTGTAAACATTTAAAGACATTTTTGAAACAACAATAGCACATACAAATTTTATTTTATGACAAAGAAAACCCTCTTATGGTATTGTCTTTTGAATAAACAACACTTCTCCCAAATGCACGTTCTAAGCCGTTTGCACAAAACACCTCATAGTTATTTAGAACAAGGAGCAATGTTAATGGTTGTAGCTGTTTTATTGACTTTCTTGGAATTTTTAAAACAGATTGTGATTGAGTGAATAAAGGTATTCCAGCAATATTTTAGATTGTTACATGGGACCTTTCCTGCACACAACTATTTTGTTTTCTGTAGATGTGTCCACCCTATACATGTATGACCTCTTGTAGAAAAAAAATAATTCATTTGACTTGAGTTGTAGAACCATTATTGTTGAAACATTTGTTGCCAAATCACAAACCCCTGCCATGTGCAGTGACTGGGACTCCTAGTCAGAGGACACAAAAGTGTAAAACAAGTTCTTGTACACCTTGAGCTACATTTCTACTTCCACAGAGAATTTACACAAAATAAAGCCCTAATCTGCCCAACATGAGGATTAGCCTGATAAGTGCCCTTTATCCCACCACAGTGAAGACACCTATTCAAAAGCATTTAGCCTCAAGCTAAAACCATTTTTAAATCCACATGGCTTAATCTCAACTTTAAATAATGCTAAATACGTGTACATAAACACTGCTATGTGAGCAGCAATGAATTTAATGCAGCACATATTTGTGTTAACACTAAACAAGACTGCTCTAAAATGAAGGCATACATGCCTTGGAAGTTTATAACACTTGCTACAAGTCAAAAATTTTACTCACTTACACTCAGTACTCATCTCAATTTAGCATCTTTGTGGGGCCAATAAGTGATTTCTGCTGAAGGTTTTCATGTAGTGTATAGACAGTGGCATACAGTGCATCCGGAAAGTATTCACAGCACTTCACTTTTTCCACATTTTGTTATGTTAGTCTTATTCCAAAATTGATTAAATTCCTTATTTTCCTCAAAATTATACAAACAATACCCCATAATGACAACATGAAAGAAGTTTGTTTGAAATCATTGCAAATGTATTAAAAAATAAAAAAACATAAGAGCTACAGTAAAAAAGTATAAAACTACAGTAGCTCTTCTGTGGGATTGGAGCATATATTGGAGCATAGTATATATATATATATATATATATATATATATAGTTGTCAATATATACACATACACATACCCTGCGTCGTATTGGCACCCTGACCAGTGTGTACCCTGCCTTGTGCCTGATGCTCCCTGGCATAGGCTCCAGGTTTCCCTGTGACCCTGAAGGAAGGATAAACGGTATAGAAGATGGATGGATGGATACACACACATACACATAATATACACACACAGAGCTGGGTTTCAGAGCCTCGCGGATCTGGGCCAGACGCTGCCGAGGCAGCCAGCCGGCTCAAGTCCTGGGGTTCTGTCTTCCGGGTCCGGCTCCCCGCCTGACTTTAGAGCTCGCATCACCTCCTTCCTCTATGGACAACCCTTGATGACCCCGAGGAGGCGGTAGAGGGTGCAATTGCACCAGAAACCGACAGCAGCTTTCAAGCATATAAAGAGCTGCTTGAGGTGATCACTAGGGCAGTTCAAATGTTGAATATAAACTGGCCCGGGGTAAAGGAAGTGGTTCTTAGCAGGCTGGATGAGCGCTCACTGTCCAGTGAGAATAAATATAAAGCTCCCTCATACCGCAGAAAACTCCCCTTTTTCCCAGAAGTGAATGAGGAGGTATTACACTTCTGGAACAAACCATACACTAGCCGTGTTTATAACCCCGCAACATCTGATTACTTAGCTATCATTGGACTGAGCGGCACAGCTATGCAGTGATGGCAAATGTGGAGGAGGCGCTTGCGAGCCACCTCTCTCCATCAACAGCAAGTAATTTACTTTTCGATGCCATGTAAGGCAACTTTGGCATTTGTGGGCAAACCTATGTGGCAGCGGGTCTTGCTTGTGGGTCCCTGCATACAATGGCAGTGTTGCAGGCCTACCAAGGAGACCTGCTGAGTGAGCTAGATACTGGTGAGAGAATTGGGCCTGAGGCAGTGGAAGAGCTGCGCCATGCCACAGATTATCTTGGTGGGCGACCAAACGGCCCGTCATATCGGCCATTCAATGGGTAGCCTGGTTGTGGCTGAGAGGCACCTATGACTCAACCTCTCAGGGATGGGGAACAGTGATAGGGTCACCTTGCTGAATGTCTCTGTTAAACCTTCCGGCCTGTTTGGCAATGCCATCACCGACAGGTTTCGCGAGGCAAAACAGCAAACGGTGGCGTTCAGACAGTTCCTACCCCATTGTGTCGCGTTTGAATGGGCCTCCATGAGTGGAGCCCGGGCCAGCAAAGCTGGTGCAAGGGAGACACAGAAGACGAGTGTGGTGGGCCGCCTCCCCCCTCAGAAATCCAGGGGGACCAGGCGGCCACAGCTACAGCGTGCTAATAGGCTTGATCTAAGAATGATCATAAAAGCAAAGCAGGCAAGGAAGGAACGGTCCTGAGGGGTCACAGAGGGATGTATCGGGGGCATGAGGCTGCTAGGGCAAGCTGCTCTCAGTGCTATTGTAGAGCCTGCCCTGGCCCAGGCCATCCCACGTTTTCAGTCTTCTCTGGTCAGCGAGCTGTTACAGGGTGATGGAAATCTGATGCTTTCCCTCCAACAAAATGTGGAAAAGCTAACATCACTGAAAGACCATTTGGCAGTTTGGAAACTCTTGCCAAGTGTGTCCCCATGGTTTCTATCTACCATAGAAAAGGGTTCGGTATGGAATACTTCACCCAGCTCGACTTCGCATTACACATAACGGTGTCCAGAAGGACTTTATTTCAGCGGAGGAAGCAGGAGACTATGTTAAACTCTTGACATCAGTATGAAGTGTATCACCTGCACAGCGGCGTGTTCTTTTTATTTTTTTATTTACTTTTTTTTTTAAGTTAAAGTTAAGGACATTATATCTGTTATTGTGCGCAGACTGTTTATCAGATTTGAAGTCACTAGGGAATTTCTCTTACTGAAATGTTTAGTTTTGGTAAGGGTTGGTTAGTTCAGCGTTCTTTCCGAGTGGTTGTCTCAGTGTGGACAACTTTATTTGTAGAGGGATACACTGCTGTCTCCTTTGGGTTCTGGAGACTTTGGGTGTTTTTATTTTTAAGGGTTTTTTTTTTTTTTTTTTTTCTTTGG
>JAFFST010049897.1:92790-109574 GCA_022414735.1 Noturus placidus
TCATGGCAGGCCTATAAGTAGAGGCATGATTTTACACAAGCTTCAGATGCCAGTCAAGGTGGAAAGGGGTTCTATGAATTAGTTAATGGGTATCTCTCTCTCTTTATATCACTATGACAGCAGTGTTTAAACAGATACATAGCAGACAAATATACATATAGACAGTTTTTATTTTCTACACGCATACCAACTTAATCTTCACCTATCATCATTCCCTGTTAACCAAATCTGTCACCACCTAATAAAACAGTTTAATTAACTAATCAAAGTAAGTATACAAACTGAAGCTATGAGTAAAGAACAAAAACAATGAACCTTTCTTAAAGAAATTCCTAAATCCTCTGACAAAATATATGGCTGTGCCATCTGTCTATTAAATAAATGCCAGTCCTTCATGCTGAAAAATAAGGATCAAAATAGTATTCCAGTAGTTTGGCACTGTGACTCAAAAAGTTGTTTTATATCTGACATCTATAAGCTAACTTCTGTCCACTACTGTCGTACAATAATACTCATATATCTTACACTTAAGAGGGCTGAATGTTAAATAATATTATATGTTTTTTTTCCCTTATAATGTGTTATATTTTATAAATATATTCTTATATATCTTATATTACTTTTTTCCTTTTCTTATACATTAACGTGGGAGAAGAGGGGATCAATGCTGGTGCGAAGGAGTCTGCACAATGACATGTCTTTGCAACTTTAAGTGACTAGTCAACTTAATCCTTCACATGGTATTCATAAGTTGTCATACGTTTCTGCTACTTTATGGATCACGCTGAAGTTTGAAAAAAAAGGTTTGATTTAATATCCGCAGCAGTAGTGTATAAGTCATTTATTCCTAATTTGTTTATTAACTTTTATTGTATGCCTAAATGCAATAAAAGTTATTTGCCAGATTCAGATGCTCCTAAATAAATTATTATAAAGTATGAGTTCGTAACTGATCAACAAAGACGGTACTATCATTTCTAATATAATGCAATAAATATGGACAAATATTTTCACTGAAATATTTCAGAGAATTTTTTTACACTAGTTGACACTAAATGTCTAATATTCTGTTCTGCTGGAAATATGGCTGAACTGTTATTTTCCCACTTGAACCTTTTAAAATAACTCGACTGCTTCTACAACTTTGGCTTGTAGTGTATATGACTACTCACAGTCATACACCCCTACAAGCAAATAAGGATGAATAATTTTGACTGCAGATCAGGAGTGGGTAAAGACAGACTGGTGAGCTGATCTATATTATATATACATGTACCTTAGATAATGACTCTCTGAACCCCATGGTGGAACGTTCCCGAGTTGAAGTACTGTACAAGTCCTAAGAATTAGATCACCCTAATTACCCCGATCCATACCACCGTGATCTTTGCCTGACGAAACCATACACAAATCATATTTGATATTTGGGGCCTAATTCTAAAATCACCAATTCCACAACCGTTTTGACTTGCTGCCATCACAAAATAAAAATGTTTAAACCTTAATTAACGTAGTCACAGAAGGTGTAAATATTTTTCACACTGCATGATGGGTGGGGATCCATATAGACTGTGGAACAGAAATGCAGCTCCCTCCAGTAGTAAACATGTAGCACGAGGTCTTGTTTAAAAAAACGGGGTTTTATTTCTCTAATGAGTAACGCATCAACCCTTCAAGACTTCAACCCGTGAGAACTGGGTGGAAAAAAGAAAATAAAAAGATACAACAAATAAATTGCATGTATGTATGTCTTGACTTACAGTTTGTGTCGCTATAGTCACATTCTAGTTAACACAAGCTATTCACATAAAACATATCAAAGAAAACTATATACAAAGAAACATAACTCGTAGGCTGCCTTCTACTTAAGAGTGGCTAAATCTTAAAGTCCTTTTCCTTGTCTTCCTTCTCCTCAGGTAATATATGTCCAGATTTCTATTCTTATTATTTACTTAGCTTGGAGAGCTCTTGCCACGTTATAGTTTTTTGGCGCTTCGACTAAAGGTGTTGTGCCCTTTTAGGTACGTGCGGAACACAAGATCGGCGCTAATCAGTTCCGCCTCTACAACCTCCCATTATTTCCAGGTAGGCCCCAAACAATGGCAACAAACTTAGCTTATAAACTGCGAGGCAGTTACAAGAAATGTACTCAGTGTTTCTCCACCGATTTATTTCATATTGGAGTACAACCATTTTTATTTTTTATCATTATGGATGAAACACTCGTTTCTTTTAAAACACCATCTTTAAATGTTTTTCTACCTCGTAACTAAACCCTTAGCCTTTAGACATGATATTTGGAGTTGTTGACGAACTGCACAGGGTTAAACAACAACATATTTACATTAACTTCATGAATAAATTGTCAAACTAACATCTTGTTTTTTTTTTTTTTTTTTTTTTTTTGGTCTTGGAGCAAAAGTCAGGTCCTCTCTCATTTCAACCGATCCACTTGTTGGTGAATACACAGCATTCCACATTGTAACCGATAGTTGCAGAGTTTCTTCTGTGTTTTAACTTCAACGTCTTAACCATTATTTAAACACTGAGGAAACACATGGCTCTCTCTCTCTCTCTCTCTCTCTCTCTCTCTAACACACCCACATGATCACCAAGGTCATAAATGTAAAATTTACACTATCTACAAAACTGTCAGCTGGTGAAACACAAGTGTAGGGCGGTGTGTATAGGTCTACAAGACATTGCCTTTCTTTTAAGCAACACTTTAAACATTTTACATCCTAAAGTGTTATGTTTACAAGGCATGTTATACACTCGATTCTTTTAAAACACCGTCTTTAAAACATTTACCTCCTAAAGGGACCTATTTAGAAGGTATGTAAAAACATTTGTTTTGTTTTTTTTTTTTTGTTTTTTTTTTTACATTTATTTGGGTATATACATTTTTTAGAGTATGTATTTCAGTAAATTTTATTCAAAGTCATGCCATTTTCTCAAAAATGTAATCAATAAAGTTTCATTTAATTCACAAAATTACATTTTGCTCATTTATGTTCACATTCAACCATCATGTATTTTCTAACAGCATTACACAACACAAACCCCCACAATCTAAATGTAATGTGTGGTTGCAAGATAAAAATTCTAATTTATTGCTTTAATTAAATATTTAAAGTTGTAAACATTATTTTAACGAGTTATGTTGACATAATAATATTGATAATTACGTCAACTTAATGGTGTGTGTAATTTCTGAATTAATTGATTTAAAACAAAATTTACATTGTAGTATATTTACATTTATTCATTTAACAGATGCTTTTATCCAAAGTGACTTACAATGAGAGAACACAAGAAAAGCGATCGATCAAGCAGAGAACACTACAAGTAGTGCTACCATACAAGATCTGTTAATTGAGTTCTAGAAGAAAGCAGTAACTTAACGAAATTGGCTTGATAACTTCAAGTCACTAATGTGGACAAATTCAGACAGTTAAGACTGTGTTAGAGGACCTGTAGGCTGAACAAATACTATACAAAGGACATTACAATGTGAATATCATTTCATTTACAATTAAATTCTACTAAAGCAATGAATTTGGGAATATTCTCAATTGTGATATGACCAATAGTGGAGTCGTGTATAGGCGAAATCTGCTAATACATTTGATGGACTATTTTGCACTTCTATACATAGCTAATGCTAGTCATATTTAGCAGTGTAATGTGAAAATCTACTCTTTAGGTCATCATAGCAGTGAATAAGAACGAACTTTTCATTTGACAAATCTGCTCATCTATAGAGGGCTTTTCATTTGTGCTATCGGAAAGAAAAGCATGATTACATTTCTGCTTATTCACATATGAGTCAACTACATAGTGTAATCTAATTTCATGTATTGAAACATTTATTTATTTATTTTTTAATCTTTTGTCATTTATTCTGTTGAACCTTTGTCGATTTTCAAATTATCGAAGTGCTCGACTTTTAAAGACAGGGTCTCTGTGTCTCTGTGGATGTGTGTGTGTGTGTGTGTGTGTGTGTGTGTAAATGAACCATTGACCTAGGCCTAACTTGGTTTGGATGTGTGTGTCTGGAATACACATGACCATACTATGTATGAGAACATCTGTGTTTATACAGAATAACTGCATTGTTTGTAGAATTTTGAAGAAAATTATGAATTTAATCCATTTTAGAATAAGGCTTTAACATTACAAAATGTGGGAAAAGTGAAGCGCTGTGAATACTTTCCGGATGCACTGTATATATCAAATTTGAAAGGGTTCACAAACTTTCAAGCATTGTGTGTGTGTGTGTGTGTGTGTGTGTGTAATACTACCAAACTTACTTAGGCAAAATTAATGAAAGCATTCTGATGTATGTTTGGAAAGATATACACTACTATACTTTTCCTTTGCATGCTTAGAGAGTGTTTACTGTATATTATATATATGTGCTAGTATTTGAACGTGTACTTCATTAGCCACAACTAGGCAGTAATACAGGAATGACAAAAGGCACTAGGCCGTTGTAATACAGGAATGAAAAATATATATTGAGTCTATGAAATACTCAGGACAACATATTTATGTGATTCTAAACCTTATCTACTGCACATGTTTCCTGAATAGAGAAGTTTAAATGTTTCAATGTCAACAACGTCTCAACAAAGACATATTATATAAGGCAAATATTGCATAATATGAACATTCTCCAGTTTTACACTTTGCTAGATGGTCACATTCACAAAATGGTGATTTTTCCTTTGTTATGTAATAGAACAACAAACCCTGTGTTCATGCAAAGCATAGACAAATCAGACCATTTTAATAATATTAATTTCCCCACTTTTCCTAGCTTGCATAATAGTAGCCATTTAAACTAGTGAACTGCAATCATCTCTCAAATTGTAGGTAATGGGCTAGGCTCCAAATACAATGGCACTCTTAAATCATAGACTATCCAGTTGTCCTTGGAAGTCAAGGTAGGTGGAATTTACACTGCATGACAGAAAATACAAATACAAATAAGGGACAGACATGTCTGAAATATAATGGTTGTTTTAAAAGTACACATGGATGTAATATTGTGGCAACATTAAATTAGATAAACAAATCATTCATTTCAGAATCAATGATTTCTACATCTGGAATATTTTCACTCTGATACTAAGCTGACAGCTTTAATTATTTATTTTATGAATTATTATTTTTTTATTTGTACTTTCTTTTTTTTGCAGAAACTTTAAGAAAGAATTAGACCTGTGAAAAAGTCGTGTGAAAAAATAAGTACACCCAATATAAATTGTTGGCTTCTTTGACATAATTGGACAAGCAAACATTTGGTCAAATTTGTGCATTATTTTATATAATTAATGATTGGAAAGCTATTTTTCCTTGTTGTTTTGTTCAAGCATATCAGCTTCATTAATAGCCACTATTTCAAAGATGATCAAATGTTTTCTTGTCCAAATATGTATAAATGGCAACAATTTCCATAGGGTGTATTTATTTTTTCACATGACTGTATATGTAAATGATAGTTACAGACCATTAGAGATGTGTAATACTAGATGATGAAAAAAATGCTGTGCAAGAGGTGGAGAAATGATGTCTGAAATTGTTACCAACCTGTGCTATACATGTATCGAATCATTTATTTAGTTTTTATAACTTTTTATTGCTTTAACATAACAACATTTACCACAGATAAGAACTATGCATAAAAAGTTCTGTGCATAAAATATCACCGAAAGAAAAAAATCAACACATTTGAACAATATGCCAGTTCAAGTTCACAGTATCTGTGAAGGATGGCACACTGTTCTTGAGATACCTGTCAAACCGATGGCTGCAAGAGAAAGCACCCAAATAGTAGTCTGCTCAATCAGTCTTCCATATCTTTCAAAAGTGTCGCTGTTTTGTAGAGTAACTACAATGGAAGAATGTCCAAAATGGGAGAAAGAAGGAATTGAATATTAGATCACTGTCATTCAAACCATTCAACTGGCAAGAAACAGTTGCTGAAGATGGGCCTTTAAAATTACATTCTTAAAGGACTATTGTCATTAATGGTGGAATGGGTCTGGCTTAGGTGACACCTATACTCTAATAGAGAGTACAGGTGAAATAGAGAAATAGAGAAAATTGCTATAGAAACACGAGTACAACTTACATAGAGATATATTTGAACAGATATACTGTGTCATTTGACCTTGCTGCAATGCCACACTGGTGTAGTTTGCAGAATCTGTGTATTTCCAACCCCAATTTGTGAACTGTCTAGATAAAGTATTTTATAGCACATTAATGGATCAGTAACAGCAGCACTATGGTACAAAAGATCACAGGACTATTGTCAGAAAATATACTTCATTGGGAGCCTTCCCCTTGATCTCTTCCTATGCCTTTCAACATCTTTACAGGCAACTGCAGGATCCAATTTTCTCCAAATGTCATATATTATTGCCAGGGCAACTGAACATGCTGTATCAATGTGTGTCTCTCCATTCTTTCTCAGCCAGCTCTACACAGAAGATTGCCACCGTCTGTACCAATTAGAACATTTTGGGCCAAGGACATCTCCTCTTTTTAGATTCAAATTGTAAAAAATAGTATAAAGTGTGGCCTATTCACTCACAGTTAAGGAAAAATAATTAGTGTCTTTAGGTAAAGTAGAGCCATGTCACGTTCACCTGTCTCAATTTTGTCAAGAAATTGAATTTTCCCTCAGTTCAAATTTCTTTTGCATTCCTTTTACAAGGTCTGTTTCTTCACTGACTTGGGAAAGAGAAATGATCATTCCAGTTGCATCAAGAAGTTATGCTTCTGCAAATGAGGGAAGGCACTGAAATATTTTAACCTGTCAGTGTCAGTATGTGGAAGCAAGGGTACAGATTTGGTTTTAGCAGAGTACTTCAAAGTCACATATGTAAACAAAGTAAAAGGAAAAGCAATATTATCTAAAATCCTTTTATTTAGACCTTATTTTAGAGCTTAAAAACATGTTCAATGATTGGATTTGTTTTAAGAAAATAAATATATAAATGAACAGATAAATAAAAGATCACTATCCCTGATGCGGGTAACATTACATCAGAAAAGTTAGGGTGACCAGATTCTGGTTTTCCAAAAAGTGTCACATCTTAATAGTGACATTAATAGTGACAGTAATCTGTCTGTCTTAATAGTGTCACGGAAATGAGGGTTAGGATGGATGTAAATGCAGATAAGAGCTTTATTAGAGAGAGGCAGACAAGTGCAAATCCTTATCATAGTCCAAAACAGGCAAAGGGTCAGACGATCTGAAAATCGGCATAAACAAAACTAAGCGAGAATCAAACAATGAGGACGATAATAGGATCAAAACTATGGCATGTAAACGAGGAACAAAGGCTTGGTACGGTGATAACAAACACAATACTTCATGCCAAACAATGAGACATGAGGGGAATAAAATACTAAAAAAATTGGTGAAACACAAAAAAAAAATGCTGAGAACAATGATGACACATACGGGAAACAACCAATGACAATACAGGGGTGGAGACAAAACAGAAAGCATAACAGATGCACGTGTAGAATGTAAATAAAGTCAATGTCACTGAAAAACCCAGACGTGTGCACTCATTTACATTACATTACATTTATTCATTTAGCGGACGCTTTTATCCAAAGCGACTTACAAATGAGAAAATACAAGCAAAGTGATATCAAGCAGAGAACAATACAAGTAGGGCTACTTTACAAGATCTTTTAATTGATTTCCAGAAAAAGCAATATGTGCAGAGTAGAGGTGTAAGTGCAAAGAATTTTTTTTAGGTAATTTTTTTTTTTTCGTGCTTCAAGCTCGTGCTTCAGGTTTCAGAGCACGCTGCGTGCTCCAGCACTCAGTTGACTTGTCGCTGTCGTTTCCAAGCCTTTGATCTATAGTTACACACACTTGGTTTATCGATTATTGTTTACGTTCACAACTACGACTTCGGCCTTGCCCTTGTTTGTTTTGTTTGCCCGATCGCCTGACTTCTGCCTGCCTACGAGTCTTTGAACACCCCTTGATATCCTTGATAGCGCCTGCTTCTGCTTCCATGCTTCCTACGGTACGTGACAATGAGATGCTACGAGTGTATCTTCTGCCCCTTCTGCCATCATTTACACATTTGAATGGCCATGTAATATGAAGCAATGTGATAACATGAAATTTAAAATGACTTTATATGACCATGGACATTGTTTGGGCTCAGGACAGCTGTCATTTTTCTGCTATTCTCAAGTGTTTGACACGGCACACAACAGCGCTTCACCTTCATGTGTTCACTGAGAGTAGGCTAATGGTTGAGAGACAGAATTGGCCAATAGTTGCTGCAAGCCTTTTAGAATTGACCAATTGGTGTGCTTTTTTAAGGTCTGAAAAAGAGGACATATGGTCACCATAACAAAATCATTTCAGAGAACAATTTGTGTTCATTTCTACACCTTAACTTGAGGACTCATGTGAGCCACGACTGGCAATGGAGAACCAGAACTATAATCGAGCAGTTTATATTGTGTTATGTCAAAAGATTAATTTCTTTGGTTTGAAATGGAAAAAAAAGTAGTCCTGATAGTATTCCTCATTACTTTGTTTTTTGACATAAATGTAATGCATTACACTTACCAGTTTTTTGTATCCTGATTACGTTACGCCATTACATGTATTCTGTTACACCACAAGCTGTCACGTTTGCGTAAAGGGGGCGGATGCAATCGCTGGATTTTAGTATTTTATTATATCAAAAATCAAACAAAGACAAAAACCCTAACCTATCTTAAACACTTTGGCATGAATCTAACACTAAGACTAAACATGAAAAACACGGGCATGACACAGAACACCGAGAGACATGGAACAAGAGTCTAAACACAATTACACATTTAACGAAAGACAAAGACTAAGTGCAAAACCCAACTATATATACACCCCAGTGCTCATTAACCAAAACATGAATCAGGTGCAGAAAACCATGTGACTTGCGGTGGCTGATGGGAAATGGAGTCCAGAGTCCTTAGAATCGTGACACAAGCCTGCAGCTAACTTACTGCATACTCAGGCTATTGAATGCAGCAAATATCAATATTGAAATTTCAGATTTATTATTATTTTGTTATCAGTCACTTCTCTGCTGTCTTTCCATCTGTCTTTATTCTAGTCTCTCTTTTTGTCTATCTTCCTTCCTACAGCGATCTCTCCAGTTGTCTGTCTCTTTGTCTGTCTGTGTCTGTCTGCCTCTCTCTCACTCTCTCTCTCTCTCTCTCTCTCTCTCTCTCTCTCTCTCTGGTTCTAGGCATTGTTTTTCCCCTCGTCTTTCCTGATAATTAATAATATTAAGTCATTAAAAAAAAGGTTTGTCTACACAATGCACTTGTTTAAAAAAAAAAAAAAAACATTTCACAGCAATCAAACCTTAACTTTGTGTTAAATTGCGTTGTGCTTCTCTGTTTTTGCTTCATATGTCAAACAACAAAGCATTCAGTAAAGCTTGTGGACAAGAGCATATCATGTGGGAAAGAAACTGATTTTAAATCTCCATCAAAGAGACAGTGCACAAGCTTACCTCATTGGTCTATTTCATCAAAGGTTTCAGTAGAACTAAAATCCGGTAGTCATTCTGTCTCTCATAACAATGTGTGAATAACTCAAGTGAATGGGGTGCAGTCCATGTGATAAATTAAATCTTGATATACATTGTTATAGGTATGTGTTTGATGAACATGAACTGAATTTTCTTTCAACACTCCATTTTGTATTCAGAATTTTAGCTATAAAACATTTTTTCCCTGTCTTACTAATACACTATACATCCATTTTCTATACAGCTTATGCTACTGGTTCATGGGGAACCTGGAGCCTATCCCATAGGGCACAAAATTATAAATTAAATTATATGCTAAATTAAATTATATATAATTTAAACTAAATTATATGCTGCTGCTGTTTTACATTGCATGTACTTTACTTTCATCCTTAAAAGATACAATGATCTGCTAAGGCAAAAAATGGTAATGGGAGGTATAGTTATCTTATTAACATTTCCACTTTGCATGTGACCACTAAACCTATTAACACATTTCTATATAATATATCTTGGCTGCTCCTACTTCTGAATACTGAGCACTTTGGCAATTATCAGTCTTGCCACTGCTGCATAAGCTGTGATCAAGCCGTGTTTGATGCACATTTGATAGTGATGTGCACAGCTATAAAGAGGGGATAAAAGGATTCTAAATCAAGCGTAAAATTGCAGATAGTGGCCCAGTCTACTTCAGCAGAGGCAGTAAATGACTGTCAACATTGCAGTCCATATCCACTTGACCCAAGGCATACATCATTACCTTACCAATGAGATGTAACTCAAACTCCCTTTGAAGAATTGAAAAAAAAAAAATGATTCTCACAAAAGCCATCTTAATAATCTGGATAGGCAGATTTGATGTTTGTGTCCTTGCATTAACTGTACAACTAATTGTAAGACAAGAGCAAGTAATTAGATCCAAATTTTGGTGTGAAGCAGATAAATGTCATTGTGCTAAGCAAACAACGTTTTGTCTACTCAGAGCCATTTCTGAACATTTGGGGCGACCTAAGCAACAATGTACAAATATCATATCAAATTGTATACACCAATCTTTATTTTATATGCAAGAATAAAGGGAAATCAATACTTCATTATCTTAGATGAGGGAAAACAGTTTTTAAAATGTACCTGCATTAATTTCACTTGGTTGTAATGCTGATGACTCCCCCACATTTTTTGAAAGAGCATTAAGTTACTTAGCATGATGACAGGTTTGAACTCAGGCAAATCTTCTTCACTGGTTGTGATTGTGATTGCTATAGTCTTGGGGGGGGGGACTAGTGATGTCATAGCTCGTAGTAACAGATCTTATTCTAGATGGCTTAATCATCTCCCCCTTGCCCCTCAACTCTCTACTTGTGCCTACATTGCCTACGCAACAGGAGTATATACATTTAACAGACATAGAAAAATTACTTCAAAGCTCCTCTTCTTTGAAGACATCAGCATATGAATAAAATTTAAAAAAGATATCTCCTTATTACCTTTATAGGTTCTTATAGAATGCAATGAGATCAGATCAAAATAAAAGGTAGCTGTCTGATGTCTCTCACCTTTTTCTTCTGGGACAAAAGACCCCAGACTGAATGTCTCCTTTCAGTAGAGATCTCAACAGACACACACTATTCTCAGTTCTGCCAAGTTAATCAGTCATGGAAATTTATTCAAATATGCTACAAAGTTCCTAATGTATTTGGAAGGATGTGCAGTTTACAGAAGTATGCTACTGTATTTTTATATTCTAGCATTTGTAAGTATAATTGAGGAGAAGAATCATCTACATTCTATATTCCAGCTAATATTTTAGTTGTAGATGTAATAATAGAAGTATAAAAATTACTTGAGTATGCTAAATACTCAGGTCTACTTTACTGTCCACATTAAATTATTTCTGTTGTATGTGATCATTTTTTCCCTCTTAATGTATTTAATCATTTTCATATGATTCATTTACATGTAATTAATTTACTGATTTGCTTCTTTTAGAATCCAGTTTTAGACTGTGATATTACAAAGGTCTTTCCAGATTATTACTTGCCACACTGTATGAGATAACCCCAGTAAAATTGCCCCAAGTCTCCACAAAACAAATGAGACAGCAGTGTTTCCCACAATAACCAAAAGTTGTCCACAATATGAAAACAAATCAGAGTAAGCTGAACTAACCAACAAAATTACCAAAACAAAAAGTAAAAAAGCCAATGCTCTTTAAATACAACATTGCTGCCCTTTTGCAGTTTGTCAAACATGGTAGTAGCATGATGTTTTTAGTATGATGGTTTTAGCCAGTTTTGCTGCATCTGGTCCAGGACGACTTGCCATAATTGATGGAGCAATGAATTCATAATTATATTAGCGAATTCTAAAGGAAAAATTCAGGACATCTGAATGTGAACTGAAGAGAAAGTTGGTCATGCAGCAAGCCAATGACCCTAAGCACAAGTTGTTTGACCAAACAATAGTTAAAGAACAATGAAGTTAATGCATTGGAATGGCCAAGTCAAAGTCCTGACCTTAATCCAAGAGAAATGTTGTGGAAAGACCTGAAGCAAGCAGTTCATGTGAGGAAATCCACCAACATTCCAGAGTTGAAGCTGTTCTGTACTGCAAAGTAAAGCTGTTCTGTACTGTAATGTAAAGTAAAGCTGTTCTGTACTGTAAAGAAAAGATTCATATACTTCTGCAACCTATTTGCAGAAGGTGTGCATGACCTGGAGCAGAAAATACATGAAATACCTGGACGCTGCAGAAAAAAGGAAGCTATCAGTGGCTGCAAACAGATTTCTGAAAAGGCAGGTTGTGAAAACCCCTCGAGTGACTGAAAAAAAAAAACGAGGAGCAAGACTTGGTGTAACAGGCACTGAGGTTTCTGTGAACATAGTGAGAAGCGTACTAAACACAGAAGGTTTCCATGCAAGAACTCCAATGCATACACCACTACTGACCCAAAAGCACAAGAAAAGTCAACTCAGAATCATATAAATAATCCACAGAAGTTTTAGGATTCTGTTCTGTGGAGCAATGAAACAAAACTGGAACTTTTTGGCACGATGTATCAGCGGTATGTCTGGAGGAAGAAGAATGAAGAAAGAACACTCTGTCTACAGTCAAGCATGGTGGTGGCTCGGTGATGCTCTGGGGTTGCTTTGCATCCTCTGGCACTGGAAACCTGCAATGTGTGGAAGGCAAGATACATTCATTGAAGTATTAGGAAATCCTAGGAGAAAACATCATGTTGTTTGTGAGGAAGCTACAGCTTGGGCATTTTTGTATTTTTCAACAGGTCAATGATCCATAGCATACTCAAAATCCACCAAGGCTTGGTTGCAGAAGAAATCCTGAAAGATTCCACAGGGAAATCACAGTTACCTGACTTGAACCCAATAGAATATCTCTGATTTGAAGTTGCATATTACTCAACTGGAGGCCATTGCTCATAAGGAATGGGGTAGGATTCTTCAGGAATACTGCTAGAAGCTATGCATCTCATTTGGAGCAGGTCATAACAGCAAAAGAGTGCTCCAAGCACTGAAGATGCTTGCCATGAAGGGGATGAATAATCTTGAAACGGGAAAAAAAGCATTATAAGTTGCATTTTCAGTTGAATTTGTGGAAACCATTTGAAGCATTCATTGTGTTGAACTATTTCAGATGCTTTTCTATTATTTGTTCATTGCAAACAGCTGAAAGTCTGTAAATTTTGACAATAAACCTGATTTGCAGTGGGGGGTGCATAAATTTAATTGCAACTATATATGGACCACTGCAAAATTATCTTGAGTTTCTCTAGATTTACTATTTATAGGTATGTGTGAGTAAAATTAACATGTTTGTTGTATTCTATAAACTACTGACAATATTGTTAATTAGAACCTCGAAGAAATGTTAAATATGCTGTCTTTTCAAACCTCAAATAATGCAAAGAAAATGAGTCCATATTCATTTTTAAAACAAAACAAAAAAATGTTTAACTTAGGAGCAGTTCAGAAATCAGTAATTGGTGGAATGACCCTGATTTCCAATCACAGCTTTCATGCATCTTGGCATTCTCTCCGTCAGGCTTTTGCATTGCTGTTTGGTGACATTATGCCACTCCTGGTGCAAAATTCTAGCAGCTCAGCTTTGTTGCCTTGTGCGAACCCATCACCCTCTCTTGATCACATTCCAGAGTTCAATGGGATTCAGGTCTGGAGATTGACTATGACAGGGTCTTGATCTGGTGGTCCTCCATCCACATAGGATGCATGAATCAAGCCAGGCACAAGGTTATCCTGGAAGAAAACATTCCCAAACTCTGAGAACTGTTATTTTCCTTGCAGGACATGCCCTATGCCACACAGCCAAGTAAATCATGATATGGATGAATAACCAAGATATCAACCCATTGAAAACCTCTGAAATATAATAAAGAAATAGATGGATAGTCATAGGTCATAAAACAAGCTGAGCTTCCTGAATTTTTTGCGGCATGAGTGGCATAAAATCCCCCAATGTAAAATTACTAGTGAAGAGCATGCCAAGACGCATGAAAGTTGTGATTTGAAATAAGGGTTATTCCAACAATTATTTATTTTTGCACTCTTCCTAAGTTAGAAGAGAATTGTGTCGTTTAAAAATAAATATGAACTAATTTTCTTTGCATTATAGGTCTGAGAACAGGGCATATGGCCAGTTGACATTTTCTGTAAATAAATGCTCTAAATTACAACATTTCTCCCAGACTCTAAATAACAATATTGTCAGTAGTTTATAAAATAAAAGAAGAGAAACTAATAATTTTGCAGTGGTCTCATTTTTTTTCCAGAGCTACACAGGTATATTGCTATAAATTGTTCATCATGATCAACCAAAACACAACTGCATTTTAATAATACTACTAGTATAGGATTGTGGAGGCCATCATAGAAATTGTACTTACCACACCTTACAATGCATGGGGTCACAGGTAGGTCTTCCAACTCTACATCCTTAGTGAGGCATGTATCTTCCACATAATGAAAGAGGAGCTCCTTTTTCTCATCAATATAGGAGCTGAGGAGAAGAATCATGTCTTTCACATCTTCTGAGCATCCGTTCCTCTGTCCTCACACAACTTGTAGTTTTATCAATTTATCAATTTGTATAGCGTTTTGTAGCAACCTGTAAGACACACTTGTTCTAGATTGTGCAAACTTTCCTCATGAAATCCAGCAGCCTTTTTCATTTTCTGTCAATGCAACTCAGCAAGGTTGCTTTCATTGGTATACCTGTGAGCTCTTTAAAGTGGACTTCCATGCCACTCTCCTGAAACAAAAAAGTCCAATCTTCAATGAGGGCTTTAATGTCTGCGCCTTTGTTGATATCCATTCGTTGACTGTAGTATGTAGACTTCATGAGAACTTTCACCTCTTCTTGATCCCAGTCAGTTTTTTTGTGAGAGACTCTTCATTTGCTTTTTCTTCAACTGCGGACTTTCAGCAGTTTCAGTAAGAAACATAAATTTAACTTCCCAGTTAATGCATCCCTGCGTTAGTAGTAGTATCCAGGACCAATCACTGTCTCTTCAAAAACATCTTGCAAAGACTTTGGATACTTTGCAACAGTCCTTACCATTTTCTTGTGCAAACGAGGACTTGGCCTTTCCTGTCTCTCAAGGCCTGCATTAATTCCTCAGGAAATATTTTCCATGGAATTTTGAAACTCGTCATCCCAGTTCACAGTAGGAGGGGAGCAGGTGCTGGAGGATGAGCAGAAAGAACTCTGGGACAGGGAAGATGCTTGAGATGAATAGACTGGTTGCTTCAAGGGTTCTGAACTTTGCACTTTAAAAAAAATAAAAAGAAACGAAAAAGTGTCAGTGATATGTTGAACAAAAACATAAAATGATAAATACAGTTTTAGAATAAAAATATGACAACATATTTAATGTTTGGTGTGTCCAACCATAAAGGTCTTTGTAATTAAAACAAATTAAAACAAATAAATGGACTTAATGCTCTCCTTCAAAGACAAAATTAATTTTCTGGCTATAATAGGCCTCAGTACAGCAACCAGATGGATATCCAGCAACCAGATCTGATTCCTCAAGAAATTTTAAATCTTCTGGGGTCTCCACTCCAAGCAATTTTAAGGTGTCCTCAAAATATTTTTTTGTGACTGGTAGGTCAGGTAATACAGCAGCTATGGCACTGCTAATTTTTGGAATGCTCAACTCTGATTCACCCATTTCTGAAAAACAGCCAAATAAGAATAATTAACATGAAAAAAAAAAAAATAGAGCTACAATCACCTTCATTGTGATACCACACTGTGCTTCAGTGGAATTACTAGTTTCTTATTCATCATATATGATGTTAAAGGATAGAAATCTGCCAGGTCATTGATGCTCATGTAACTTTTTACATTGTAGTCTGCATTTTGTTATATTTTAAACAAGCAGTCTCCCTGAGTGAATCGCCCTTAAACTGTGCTCTCTCCCACTCAATCATAATGCGAAAGGGCGCAGAATTCACCCAAGTAACAAATTAAAATTATATCAAACGAAAACCATATATATACACCTTTTTTCACCATAAATTTATTGCCCTTGGTGAATCTGTTTGAGATGTCAACAATACCTTCACAATTTTGCATCCTGATTATCTTGGCATAATGTTGACCAGGTTTGGTGACACTCACATGAATCCCCTAGAAGGTATAATTAAAAGTTCACTATATGCAGAAAATCCAAAATGGCCGAGTTCCTGTTGTGCAGAGCTAATGATACGTACAAGTATGTACAATTTATGCACCAAGGTTTTGTGTTGTGTAAAACCACGCCCATGTGCTACCGATGACTTGCACGTGTGCGGCATTTCATCATTTCATTTCATAAAAACATTTTTTTTTTTTTTTTTTTACTGTAAATAACACCATGCTTGGTTCATTCTACTGCAATAAACTGTATTTTCATATGTTTTTTACTGTTAAATTAAATGTAGTACAGTTTTTCACTGTAAATTCTATGGTTTTTGTACGTTTCGTACAATACGGGTCTTTACTATAGCACTTCTACAGTATTTTACTGTTAAATTCACAACCATTTTTTGACAGTGTACAGTGGAGTGAAAAAGTGTTTGCCCCCTTCCTCATTTCCTGTTCCTTTGCATGTTTGTCACACTTAAGTGTTTCGGAACATCAAACCAATTTAAACAATAGTCAAGGACAACACAAGTAAACACAAAATGC
>JAFFST010049898.1:14675-25410 GCA_022414735.1 Noturus placidus
TATTGTTTAAATTGGTTTGATGTTCCGAAACACTTAAGTGTGAAAAACATGCAAAGGAACAGGAAATGAGGAAGGGGGCAAACACTTTTTCACACCACTGTATCTATCTATCTATTTATTTATGTATCAGTCTATCACCCACTGAAATTCAAAGAAGGAATGTCCTTGTCCTTAAACAGGAGATTGAACTGAGAAGGTATTAAGTGTAATAATGACTTTCTGGTTTAACAATTAACAACCAGTCAGCATTAAATAATTAAACATATAGAATAAACGACATCCGCAAATTCACACCTCATTCATTTACTGTGTAATAATGTCATAATTCAACTTGCTTCTCTGGCTTTGCCCACTTTTACATCTTTCCCTCTGTGATCAAGGCAGGATTGTTTGGGCTGAATGGCTGATAGCAGAACAGTTGAACAGGGTTTATGTGGAACATGCCAGGCCAAGCTGTAGTTCTGGCAGGATACATTAGCTTACCTGTCCTTCTCTCACCACACAAGTCAGTGACCCTCGACTTTGGCCGGCACGCTCAATTACAGAGCGCCTGCAAATGGCTATTGCACTATATTGGGATCACTCAGGGGCAAATGGCTCACTATTCTTTCCAATCTCCTGTGATTGGAACTCACTTCATCTCCTGAGTTGGACGAGGTCCATGTTCTTCATGCTGTTGTAACCCTCCTTCCAAACTAGCCAGAAGTGCAAAGGACAGACATGCATCTTAATTTGGTGAGGGGTGGCTCTCAGTGGACCACTTTGTCAATCATGCTGTTTAGTACTTTATTGTTAAACATATTACAAGGGGAGGTACAACTAAGCTATCATTGTATGGGTTCTATAGCTGCTACAGTACCATGCAGAGTAGATTACTTCCATATGCTCTGCTAATATCATGTTCACATAAATTGAAACTCAGATATTTACACACCTTATTTTCCTGCTCAGCATCAGTGGATGTTACTGTTTCATTTTCCCCTTTACTGGTTTACAAAAAATCCCACACACTGACTGTGAGCTAGCGTTGATGCAGAATTGAGAGCTGTCAGCCAGTAAGATACGAGTATTTCTACGTATTTTCCTGTAAACTCTGTCTGATTGGTCTGGACTCCATTCACTGAAGATATAAAATTACAGGGGGTCTTCTTTTACTGACGTTCAGTTACGTGGTGACAATCTGCTCCAAGTGGATAATTATTTGGGGCTAAAGAAAAAAACTTCGGGGCAAAACGAGGTGATTTATTTTAAAATGCATTTTACGTAATATTGTTTTCTTAACAATAAATTTGTGATGCAAGTGACATAATTTTACGGTAATAAAATTACATTAATTTAAAATATAATGAGTTACATTACTGCATTATCAGTAAAAGTAATTAGATTACAGTTACACCCAACTCTGTTGCATACAAGCCTGGATATTATCATGTGGTCAATGGACTGAGGCCATACATGTTTAAGCTGGGATCATCTGGCAGAATTTATGTTTATGCCATAGGAACATAACAATGGTAAATATGGTTTCACTGAGCCAAAGCATAGTACACACCTCCAAATCCAGAATGGGTCAGTGATATTTATTACAGTTTACCTATAAGTGAACTATAAAAGTGTTATTTTTCTTCTCAATGTAAGGGTCAAAAGACACAATTTTGATTTAGTTTGTCTGGCTAAACTTTTCACATTCAATGTGTTAGATCATGGCGGATCCCCCCACCCCCAATAGTCGTACCTTGCATACACTGACACATACACACTCCCACACAATTTTATTGTGTTTCTCTGTCTTTTGTCCTGTACATGATAATTATAGAAATGGGAGGCATCATTAACAAAATGTCAAATAGCATGATGTGTCTTTTATTCTTCAGTGAGAACCCTTAAACTGTTCTTGATGGTGTTTTATGGTTCTATATGCATTTTTTTTTTCTTCATGAATTTGTTTTATTTCCTTGCCTGGTTCCTTTATCATCAAGCAGGCAAAAAGTGATTAAAAAGCCTTCACAAAAAAAAATATTTTCTTGGGCACTGTGCCTAAGTTGTAAACCAAAAATAACAGAAGCTAAAAGATCGGAGAACCGTCATAATGCAGATACAGTATTTAATTGAAAACTTTAATGAAAGAAGAATGAAAACAAAAAGCATTAGTTTTGATTTGGATAGATGGGCTGAAGAATCGAAAATTACTCCTTTAAAGATTTTTTTGTCAACCTATTAGCTGATTTCTCTTGTTTGCTTTCAGAAATAAGTGCTTTAACATTTTTGATACCCGTCAGGCTGAGATAATTCAACAAGGCGCATTTGTTGACCCACACATTGTCTGAATTTGAAAAATTCTGTGCTTTGCTTCAAAAAGGAAACATACGTTGCCATAGAAACAGACCTATCACATGATTGCAGTTCCTGAACTGTCAGTAAGGATTGTGCTGGGGGAAAGAGCTTCAGTGCTGACAGCTCTTTATGAACCCAGCAGAATAACAATGTGCTCCCTAAGTTCTCTAAACTCAGAGTGACATGCCGAGGTGGTTTTATTCTTCCTTTCGTCTCAGCTGCCCTGTGTTCACTGAGGCTGTTCAATTCAAATATTTTGGAGGTAGCTTCAAGCCAGATTTCAATGTTTTTAATAGCTTCTGGTTCCAATAGTTCCAAGAGTCAATTCACACAATATTTTTCTTGATTTTTCCCTCTAGAGCTTGACTCAGGAATGTGGTCTGGTTGAGCATTTGAGCATTATTGAGTTAAAACTGTAACAAACAGTATTTAATTTTAACTACATACTTCAGCACCGCTCAGACAGTTCCTTGACTCTGACAGGACTTTGTGGTTCCTGAAAATGAATGAATGAATGTATTAACAACAGCTTGAGAGATTTAGTCTTTACGCTCTTTTTGTTTGCATTTGTGTGTGACAAAAGCATCTTGCAGTCACCTCTGGCTTGCTCATTACAGTTAACTCTAAACCTGTATCTATATCTGGATATTGGTAAAGCAGCTTTGTGCTGCTATGTACAACACATAAAATTCAATTGAATTAAATTGAACCTTAGATAAGTAGACCTAGAATTCCACATGAAATATGGAAATGTACAAATTAAAAAAAGCAAAAAATTGTAAATTGTAGAAAAATTGTAGAAAATAAAGTGCAGACCTATTAATGGAAACCATATCCTTAGGCAAATAGCCTCAACATTTCATATTTGTTCATGAATATGTGCTCAAATTTAAAATCCTGTCAAATCCCATAGCGTGGGATGACCCATGACCCATTCGTGGTCAGAAGCCTTAGTAGCACAATTGACCATACTCTTTGAGTGGGAGGGATAACACAATTGCCCCCTGTCTCCCTTTATCAACCATATTGAAGATAAATACAGGGGTTTTAACTGCACCTGTAACGGTATTAAGTATCAAGTAAAAGTCCTTCAAGGACTTTTAGCATTAACTAAAGCAGCAAACAATGAAAATTAAGAATTTTATTTTTCTTTAGTTCAGTATTGACATTCCCAACAACTCATTCATTTAATTCTTAATGTCCAGGACTTTGTTCATTGTGGGCAGTGGTAGTTCAGTGGTTAAGACATTGGGCTACTGATCAGAATGTCATGAGTGCAAACCACAGCACCACCAGGCTGCCACTGCTGAGTCCTTGAGCAAGGCCCTTAACCCTGCCTTAACTGCTCAGATGTATAAGTGAGATAAATTTAAGTCACTTGGATAAGGGTGTCTGCCAAATACCATAAAATATGAAGATTATTACAAACATGTGTTACTACTATATATAATCAAATAAATTGTCAATGAAGCCTCCAGCACTTCATTGTCAAAAAATAGACACCGCTATATAGCATCTACTGGGAAAAAACCTGGTGAGTCTTTTGTGGGTGACTACCCCTTCCCCAGCAATTATGCCAGGGCTTCAGAGGTGTTTAAGCATAGGGGCAGACTGAATTTTTGGTCTTATTATTTTTTGCCATACAATTATTGTCTAATATATTAACTAAGTTGTCACTGTTTAGGATTTATACTCCCACATGTCCTGCTGAAAATGCATAGCTAAAGTGAATGTGTTACTATACAGACACTGTGGGAATGCAAGCTGGTGCTAGCAGAGCTTTCTGGTTTCATTCAGTATTTTCAATTGTTCTAAATTCTCAAATGTGTTTGTGTGCTGTTTGCTAATGTTTCATTTCAGTGGAACAAAGGGGCCCCAAACTGCCCCTGCGCACAAACTGAGGTCCAAAAAAAATATGGTTTACCAAGGTTGCTGTGAAAGAACTTGAGTGACCTGCACAGAGCCATACCTCAACCCCACTGAACAGCTTTGGATGAATTAGAATACCAACACTGCACCAGACTTTATTGCTGGACATGAGTGCCTAACCTATTGTGCTCTTGTGATTGATTGAGCACAAATATCCACAGCCATGCTCCAAAACCTAGTGAAAAGCCTTTCGCAGAAGATTGGAGGCTGTTGGCAGACAGCCAACCCTAACCCCAACCCATCTGCTGACAAGCTTCATGCAGATGCTGATTTCCTTTTCCAGCGATACTGTGAACCTGCCTACAGTGCCAACACTACTAGTAACTGGTTTGCTGAACATGGTATTAAAAAAATTAACTTTTCCAAGATATTAACATTTTTTGAGACTCAAAATATTTTGTACCTGTATTTATAGGCTCTCCTCATCTTTTACTTTTTAAGATAGAAGCAAATTATTATTCATTAATCAGTAACTACTGTCTCCTTGTTCTCAGAGCTCAGATAATTTTCCTGATTTCTATGCACATCAATCAAACTCAATTCAATGAAATTTATAATTACTTATAACAGAAGGAGGTGTCAAACAGTAACCTTAGATCATGCCTCACACGGATGGCATTGCAAAACCAAACCACATCCAATAGAAAACCAACCAAGAGTGTTGAACTGACTAATAGGCATGCACCATGTGGTAACATTGGTGAGGAAAAGGTTCCTAAGAACAAAGTAATGAAAAGGAAATGGCATTCCATTAGCCTGTGGTTCATATCATATGACAGCAGGAAAAATAGGCATGGAGTACAAAAATATGTCTCTAAAATACACAATAATCAGTGTCTGCTCAGTCTGCTCAAGTATAAAAACACATTATATGGTATTGAAGAAGTTCTGAAAAGTGGACCAGCATGCAAGCTAATGTTAGCTAGTTACAAATAATATCAGAACAGGAGTTTGAAAGGGAGCTTATGGTGTCTGTGAGGTCTCTGGACAGCCAGGACTCATGCTCACACAGCTGCCTCAGAAATGCTCTAGTTGACATGGCCATAGCAGGAGGACCACCTCAGGAATACAAACTGGCAGCATGTGAGATAGCAGGAGTGCATGTACAACTCAGCGAAAAGGCACCACAGATTGTTAATTCTATTTGGAGCATACAGTAGAAGACATATGATGTATATGTTAATCATTGTGCAAGCTGAGCTCCATCAAGCCTGGCTGTAACAGCCTATCTAATACAGCAGAGACAGAAGGTAGCACAGGCATGAGGGGGCCCTGAGACATCAGAACCCCTCCACTCCACCATCAACAAACCTGAGTTAGAGAACTGTACTCTAAAAATGAAAAACAAAAAGTTTCTGTGCGGTGACATAGAAGAGCCATTTTTGGTTTCCTGAAGAAGCTTTTGATTGATGTATTTTTAACCATTTTTGTTGGTGCTGCAGAAAACAACAAAGGTTGCCTTTATGTGGAAGGATTTATTTGGTGGAAAATTTAATTTCTGTTCATTGTGTTCAAAAATAGTAATAAACAGGGAACCAATTTTTTTTTTTTCAACTGTCAAGAAACTTTTCTAGCACCTTGTAGCAGTGGTGGTTTAGTGTTTAAAAACTCAGGGTTATTGATCCAAAGGTCAGGATTTCAAGCTGCAGCACTACCAAGCTATCACTGTTGGGCCCTTGGGCAAGGCACTTAACCCTCAACTGCTCAGTTGTATAAATATGATAAATGTAAGTTACTCTGGATAAGGGTGTCTGCCAAATACCAAACATATAATAATATAATATTATTATTCTTAAGCAACATTAGTAACATTTCAATGGAAATATTTTTATATTTTGGTTTATAGAGATGCTTAGATGTCTGGCAGCCTGTCAATGAAGACATCTATGTGAAAGTACCCTGCTTGTGACTTGGATTACTCCCACCGTTGCTGTTTTACTTTGCATGAATTATGCTGGAGATAAGCGCTAGGCAATGTTGTATTCAGCAAGTCGTTGTGAGGTGGTTTCTAAACTATAACCACATTTTTTGTTGTGTCACACCAATGAGTATCATCAATTCGGTATAAACCTGTGGGTTCAGACATATTCAGGTCAAGTACATTTTTATTTATGTAGTGCTTTTAATAATAGATATTAAAGGGGTAAGCGGTAGAGGATGGATGGATGGATGGATGGATGGATGGATGGATGGATGGGTGGATGGGTGGGTGGATGGGTGGGTGGATGGGTGGGTGGATATTGTCACAAAGGAGCATTACAGAAATCCAAATTTAGATACATTTACAAGAAAATAAAATGATGCAATGATATGGTGCCAAAAAGTAAAACAAAGTATGCCACCCAGTCTCACAGAAAAATAGCATTTAATCACATGCAAATTATTTAGAATGTCAAAGCTCACAAGCAGCTATAATATCTACATTCTTTCCGAAGCACACAATGCATTTCAACATATCAAACTTTTACTCAAATGCCCTGAATGCCATGTTCTTTACCTACATGAAGTCACCAAGTTCTACCACTAATACATATGAGTAGATACAGTAGAACAGGCTTGTCAAATCAGCCAACCTAACCTCTCCTCTTCACTCAATCACAATCAGGCTTGTAAGTCAAATGCTAACATAGTCTGGTAAGTAGTATCTCTGTAGTCTAACAAATACTCCACACCTATATTACTACAATACTCATAGGTCATGTGGGAGTGAAGCATTCTTTAGTGATCCACAATGGTTAGTGATGCTGGGAATATGGGATTTGAACTAACAACATTTAAATCAGTAGTCCAAAGCCTTAAACACTGAGCCACAATATAGTGACCAAACATATTTTGTCTGTGAATTGTGTGTAATTTTCATATTTCACAATTTCCTCAGGGGGTTATGTATTTGTATGGGAAGTTTATGAGTTTAAATCCCAGAGCCAGCAGAGAGCCACTGTTAGGTCGTTAAGCTTTAATTGCTCAGTTGTGTGGCTGGATTGTGTTCTGCCTTACTTGAACATTGCTTTGCATAAATGTGTATTTAGCAGAAGCACACACACACACACACACACACACACACACAGAGAGAGAGAGAGAGAGAGAGGTTACTTACTACAGTAAATGCCATTTCCATATAGCTCAGTTAATGCAGTCTAATGCCATAGCAATTGTAGTTTCTTTATGAAGGAAGACAACAACTTAAACATTGTTTTGACCAAAAAAAGAGACTGAAGGCAAGATCTAATTGGAATCTGAATCACATGCTGTTATTAAATAAGCAAGATGATTGAAATTTGTTCTAAAATAAACAATCCACAGCATGAAACAAGATAAACAGAAAATAAAGAAGCATGAAAGCAGCATAATATGTTAATATAACTAATTCGCACATTTTGGGAATCAAAATTAATTCTAAAATTAATTAATAGTTTACATTTATGTTTGCTATATGTGTCCTTAAAAATCATCAAACAATATTTGTATTCCATTTTTATTTCCTAGAATCATCCTGCCTGTTGCTTTTAATCTCTGTAGTGACAGTATCACATCTTTAGTTTAGTTGGAAACAAAAAATGTTAATGTCCAAGATGAAAATTGTCCAATCATGGTACTTTTGGTGTCTGGATAGATACCCTATGTATCAACACAAACACATAAGCTTTGAGCTACATAAAGTAGATTTCACATATTGTTGTGTTCAGAAATGTGTCATGGCAACATTTACAAAGCAACGCAAGTGCACGCTTTCTGAGCATTGGCCACTATAGTCAGGTAAAGGCAGAGGCAGGTTTCTCCTCATCAACAGTCATGGCAGTACAACAATTTGATGAGTCCCTTGCAGAGCTGCTTTGTTCATATAATTATGTACTGTATGTGATACGTCATCAGATCTGCACTGTGATGGAACAGTAATTGAGAATGCTTAGCTAGAAATTGCATTTTCTGTTAGACAAAAAAAACTTCACAAAAAAATGGAAACACCTAATGGACTGATTTGTCTGAGCCTAGAAAAGGTGGAAGGATGTCTATAGGTGCATCTCAAGAAAAATGAAATCCTGGAAAAGTTAGGATTTTTTTGTAGAATTCAGAAAGTGAAACTTTCATATATTCTAGATTCATTACACATAAAGTGAAATATTTCAAGCCTTTTTTTTTTTTTTTTTTTTTTGTTTGTTTTAATCTTGATGATTGTGGCTTACAGCTCATTGAAATTAAAAGACCAGTATCTCAAAATATTAAAATAAAAAATTTATAATATAGAAACATCGACCTGAGAAGAGCTCTACTTAGCTAAATAACTCAAAACACCTGCAAAGTTTTCCTGAGCATTTAATCTCTCAATCTGGTTCAGTACACACAACCACAATCATGGGGAAGATGAAAGTAAATTGTGCATTTCATTTGTAAATCAAGGTCGCAAAGTCTGGAGAAAGATTGGAGAGGCACAGAAGTCCAATGGTTGTTTCTACAGTCATTGATGATTTGGAGTACCAGGTCATCTGCTGGTGTTGCTCCACTGTGTTTTCTCAAGTTGAGAGTCAATGCTGCGCCTACCAGGAGATTTTAGAGAACTTCATGCTTCCATCTGCTGATGAGCTTTATGTAGATGCTGATTTCCTTTTCCAGCAGGACTGAACCTGCCCACAGTGTCAAAACTACTAGTAACTGGTTTGCTGACCATGGTATTACTGTTCTTGATTGGCCAGACAACTCACATGACCTGAACCCCATAGAGAATCTATGAGAGACAACAGACCCAACAATACAGACGAGCTGAAGGCCACTATCAAAGCAACCTGGGCTTCCAGAACACCTCAGCAGTGCCACAGGATTTTCGATGATTAAACATTTTGAGATGCACCTGTGTGTGTGTGTCTCTGTATCTCTTTATCTCTATATATGTACATACACATTAGAGGAGTCTATCTTGTGCAAATTAGTGAGGTCCAGCTGTTAGCTGATAGCTGTCACCTGATAGCTGTGTCTCTGTCCCTGGTTATTAAAAGATTAAATGCATAGAGTGAGTGCAAAAGCAGAATTTTTTTCATTCTCAGAAATAAATCTATTCTCCCTTGGGAAGAAAAATACATGTGAAGAGGCTATGCGTTGGCTTTTTTCATCTTCAAATGTCAGACATCACAAAAAAGCACTAATCCAAATTGGACTGAGTCGGTGGCATTTTGCCTCATTGATGTCGTTAGACTGCTGTGTTTAATTTGAGCCACTCTCCAGTGTTTTTCCCCAAAGAGATTTGCCATCTCCCTCTTCAATAAATGCTAGCCGGCCCACGTCCATGTTCTCTGCTGTAATACGCGTTCTAGAACAGAAAACAAAGGCTGTTGTTTAGGTGTGGGTCTAAAAGAAGCCACAGTGACACAATGAAATCAGAAACTCTTTATTTGGTAAATGTACAGTGCACAGAAGAAGCTGACATGACAAATCAGTGGCAAAACATTCAACATCTGTTCAATAGCAAACAACACACAACCAAAGCATACAAAATATGACCATTAGTATGTGGACACCTTAACAATCACACCTATGTGCTCATTGAACATCCCATTCCAGATTTAATGGCCATTTACTGTTGTAATTCCCTTCACCCCTCTGAGAACACTTTCCTCTAGATTTTGGAGCTTGGCTTTGGGGATTTCCTCATTCAGCCAAAAGAGCAGTAGTGAGCTTAGGCACTGATTGCAGATAAGGATGCCTGGCACATAGTTGGGCGTGTCAGTTCATCCCAATGGTGTGCAGTGGATCTGAGGTCAGGCTCTGTGCAGGCCACTTGAGTTGTTCTACTACAACCTTGGCAAACCATGTCTTTTGACAGAAGCATTATCATGTTGGAACAGGTCTGGAAAAGGGAAACCTTACATCCGCCCAAGAAGGGAAATCTTAGTGGTAGCAACATACTGGACAATGCTGTGCTTCCAAACTTGTGGGCAAACATACAGTGGTGTGAAAAAGTGTTTGCCCCCTTCCTCATTTCCTGTTCCTTTGCATGTTTGTCACACTTAAGTGTTTCGGAACATCAAACCAATTTAAACAATAGTCAAGGACAACACAAGTAAACACAAAATGCAATTTGTAAATGAAGGTGTTTATTATTAAAGGTAAAAAAAAAATCCAAACCATCATGGCCCTGTGTGAAAAAGTGATTGCCCCCCTAAACCTAATAACTGGTTGGGCCACCCTTAGCAGCAACAACTGCAACCAAGCGTTTGCGATAACGTGCAATGAGGCTTTTACAGCGTCCTGGAGGAATTTTGGCCCACTCATTTTTGCAGAATTGTCCTAATTCAGTTACATTAGAGGGTTTTCGAGCATGAACGGCCTTTTTAAGGTCATACCACAACATCTCAATAGGATTCAGGTCAGGACTTTGGCTTAGGCAACTCCAAAGTCTTCATTTTGTTTTTCTTCAGCCATTCGGTGGTGGACTTGCTGGTGTGTTTAGGATCATTGTACTGCTGCAGAAACCAAGTTC
>JAFFST010049898.1:26179-37673 GCA_022414735.1 Noturus placidus
TGTGACAAACATGCAAAGGAACAGGAAATGAGGAAGGGGGCAAACACTTTTTCACACCACTGTAACATAGTGTTTAAAACGGAAAATCTTAATCGTTCCGCACCTAATAAAACATTCTGATTAGCAAACTTTGCTTAAATTCATAACCCATCATGTTCGTAGATTTAAATATTGACACACAGAAGACGACTCTAGCATGCTCACCGTGTATCAAATTCCTCAGTGAACATTTCAGAACCTGCAGTGTATCTCATAAAGAGGGGCAGTACAACTGTCTATATATTTGCAATCCAGTCATCAACATAAATATTTGCTTTGTAGGGTTAAATTCTATACATTTCCATATAGCCATTTCTTTCCCCCACATTTTTCTCCCCAGTTTGGTCACCTGAAAAGTCCCACCCAGCAGCCAGTTCTAACATGATTAGCTAATGTCAATGTGTGAATGGTGACAACAGTGACTTTTAATGCTTAAACATTATTGATTAGTTCTTTGCTATAAATCTAATCAAATGTAATGTGGTTATGTTTTATTTTGCACTGGTATCACCAACCAAAGGTGGTTCCATGTTTGAAGACCACAACAGTTTCTGAAAAAAATGTTCATCATTGACTTTTCCAGCTGAAGTTCTTTAATTGATCTACATCTGGACCCCAGTCTTCCATCTGAAAAGCCCCAGTATAGAAATGGAATTAAATTTGTGCCAAAAGTATTGAACATAAATTTTCAAGAAAGTAACAAAAAAATATATCATAAGAAATAAGAAAAACACTCTGAAACTGAAAACGGTGAACTTGGTTTTAAATTTAACATGTTCTTCAACTAAACAGCATTCACTATAAACAGTTTTCTAAGCTTAATTTATGCTAATCATGGATTATAAATGTGTTGCCTTAGTTTTCATTTAACTTTCAAACTTTTCATTTACGCTCCTCAAGTTCTGTTACAAATCTCACACGTAGGTGGGTTTAACAGACTTTACTCTGTTTGGCTAGTGAGATCTGGATTGACAGCTCAAGTGTCCAGCTGAAAAGGAAGATGACGTTGATGATGACGACAACGATGTTGCTCTGTGCCACTCCTGAGAGCTTATCTAGAAACAATACGTACATGAGACTACCCAAACCTCAAATTTTAATTACGAACGAGTATACTGACTAAGTAAATAAGTAATTTCCACTACAAAGCACAAAACACTATAACTATACAAAGAACCGCATCCCGAATGCTCTCCAATATTCACCCCAATGAAGTCTCTAAGTCTTGGTCAGGGAGTTGTCAATCCAAATGTCACTAGCCAAAGAGAGTTCACACAGTATTTAATCCTCAGATTAGCTCAGATTAGCTGACAGACATTGTGATGGATGGTAGTTAATTGTCTGACTATACACCGATTCAACTGTGCAATTCAAATTTTAAAAAGTGAATGTGTCTCACTGGTTTAAATGTATAATTTATACTATGGAGAAAGTGGTACATGTTAAAACTTCTCTTGTTTTTTTGGGATGTATGAAGGAGTCATTTGCAGCTTCCTCCATGTCCGAGAGGCAAGACTAAAGATTTCTAGTCAGTAATTCTTTGATTTGGAGTGTTACAGTAATCCATAATGACTTTTTATAAGTAGAACTGATGAAGCCCTATGGATTTTAAAACATTATCAGGATTGTAGAGTTAAATCCACTTGAATTGAATTACAACTACGGGTCAAAAATAAACACTTTATTGGTACAATATTAAAACTTTTCATTGCTGGTTTTGGGTATATATTTTTATAAGCTTAGCACAGATATGAAGCCTCATCCACATTTGAGGGACAAGGTTTAAGAAATCTGGTCGTTAATCCTCTGGTTTGAAGTGGCACATGAGCCAAAAGGATTTGTTCTGTATTGCTTTTTTAATGATGGGTGACAATCCATATAATCCTGTGGTCCAGGCCAACAGGTAAGGACAATAAGCCAGAGTCTTATCCTTTGCTAAGACTGACCAAGCTCCCCATTCTTCATTCTTATTGAGGGCAGAGCAGAGGCCAAAGGCCGGATCACCAACCAAAAGCTTAGCCAATGTTGACAAAACGTCAGCGTGCTAAGGCCAAAGGAACACCATGTTGATCTGTGTTGAGGTCCTAAAGCTGCTTGAGGATGATGGGTTCTTCTTTCATGTGCTTTTATTTCTCCTGTCTGAGACAAGGAGGTGAAAGGTTAAGTCTTCATCTGCTGTCCAATGCTGGACTGTAGTTAGCATTTTATAGGCTTTTCACTTCCCTGAGTGTAGAGGTCTGGAGTGTATTTATGTCTGTCAAACAGCTATAAATAGGCAACAACATACAGATGTGTCAAAATACACAAAGTTTTTAAGTGTAAAAGACATAGAAATGTAAACATAGAAATCAAAATGAGCAACACACCAGAAAAAACTGCAAAGAACTCGTTGTTACAGCAGTTTACAGCAGAACAAGGCATGGCTATACTATAGAACTGTTAATAGACTTGACTTCTTGATCACCTCATCAACCACACCCTTTCATTTATCATCAAATAACTGTTATAAAATATTACAAAAAATATTGGAGGATATAAATATTTTAAGGATGATATTATGATGCTTGAATTTCCCCCTGGGGGATCAATAAAGAATCTATCTATCTATCTATCTATCTATCTATCTATCTATCTATCTATCTATCTATCTATCTATCTATGATTAGCTGTGGATGTACAAACCCATTAAACTGAGCCTAGTACAATGGTTTAGAGTGATCTGTATACTTTTGATTTCATGTTCATGCTTTCAAACGATTAGCTAATAATCCATCATTTAAATTTATTAACAATAGGTATCAACTGTTTGTAATATGAACACTCATTATGGAAAGAGACACATGAAAGCTAGTTCAATCTTTGGGAATACTTCCAAAGCTAATAGGTAATATATAAAATAAATACTTTGTTCAGCCATGAAACTCTGATTGGCTCCCTCTACGTTGCGCAACAGCCTGTTAGCTTTTTATAATCCCGAACAACTTGCCACCTGCAGCTTTTTCGCACTACTAAATTTCATATCCTACTGTGCATATCGCTTACGGCTAGTAAAATTCAGAGAAATGCTGAGAATAAGCTGGCAAATTCTTATAATGGCTTTCAACACTAATAATGACTGATAAACTACGCAATTGCCACTTAAAGATAGATAATACGGAATGGAAGATGGGAAGCCGGCTGGGTTTAAGCCCACAAAAAGGGCTTTCATTTATTTACTTTCACATTTCTACTATCTTTTCAGCAGTGCAATTTAAATCACACATGGTGCACACGATGCACACACACACATGCAGAGTGCTCATCTCCAGCTCTCTCACTCTCTCTTGTGGTGCCGTTCTTTCCTCATCTGCTCACTGCATCATAGAACTTTCATTAATCAAATTCTCCACAGGTGTGCATTCTTCACTGCTCACCTTTTCTGACTCCGCCCTCCATTCGCCAACCAGTGCTGGAGCACGCCCTGCCTGATAATCAGCAATTAATGGTGATATGTTTATCATTTATGGTTAGCAAATGCCTACCACCACGACAAACACCAATCATAACTGCTGATCATGCCCATAATTGCTCATAATGGCCTATAAACCCTGATAATGTCTAAACACGGTACATGCGATAATGCTGATAAACATTGATCTTCACAAGTACTGTATGTCTATGGCTGATGAACACTGATCATCAAGGTTTATAACTGACGATAATCACCGATAAATGCTGATAACTGCAGATAAGTGCTGATAATTACTGACAAATGTTAATAAATGCTATAACTGCTGACAATTGCCGATAACTGCTGATCAATACTGACCATTGCTGATCACTGCTGACAAATGTCGATCAATGCTCAAAACTACCAATAATTGTGCAATCCTGATAAATGCTGTTAAATGCTGATCCATAATAGTAATTATCGACAAATGCTGATCAATGCCGATCTATGCTGCTAATTGTTGATAATGGCTGACAACATGTTGATAATGGTTGTTGGATGCTTATAACCACAGATAACTGCTGATAATTGCTGACGCATGTTGATAATTGCTGAGAAATGCTTATAACTGTAGATAACTGCTGATATGAATGCCGATAAATGCCAATAATTATTGATAAATGCTGATACTGCTCATAATTCTGAGGGGGAAATACTTTACAGCAGCAGCATGCTTCTCTTCTTTCTATGTCTGTTCATGTCTGTCAGAGCTTGTATTCATGCAGTAGCAACAGCAGCATAGCAGATCTAGTCCACCAGACCAAACTTCACCACCTACGGCCTGTGAACGCTACTAAATTTCATATCCTACCATCCTCCTCCCCAGCACCACCGTCTAGATCTGCAACAGGGTATGCTCCTCCTTCCGTACCCTTTGCAGTAGCAGCATATATCTCTTCTTTCTATGTCTGCCCATGTCTTTCAGAGGAAGTATTAGAGTTGTCATGGCTGAAATAAGTTATTATGTCTGATTTGGGGGAAATGCATTTCATGTTTATTTTAATTAATTAATTTATTTTTAATTTTTTTTACAAAAACTGCAGCTTTTATTGTTGTTGTTATTTTTAATTAACGGACGTGTTAGAAATGCAGTTTATCCAATAATCTGAAAATTGATTGATATGACCAAAATTGGTGTTACTACCTGTTGTCTTGCCTTTTACATTGAAATTACATTTCAATTTACAGAAATTACAGAAATTACAGGGGTGTATCACTGTCAGTCTCCACTGGGCCAGGATACTGTATTCATCTGAGCTTGTCTGTATTTCCCTAAGTGTAGGCAGGGAGCTCAGAGTACCAATAGTATGGATTAAATTTCATGTGTATGAAAGTCAATACTCCAGGAGGTGAGTGAGAGTTGGTGCTTTACCTGAGCGTGTCTAATTCTTACCATCTGACGCAACTCACACCAGCTCAGTCTTCACATTATCCTGTTCAATGAACTCCAAACTATAGATTTCAAATTCACACAGGTTTCAGTGACACAGTACAAAGGGCTGTGCACAGTTTTTTTCTACCTGAGGTGGCAGAGAAAAATCACCTCTGCTGTTCTAGAATTTAGCATTTTTACTGTAGCATGGGGTTAAGAGGGGAAAAAACACCTTTGTTTTAACACAGTGAAATGGCTGTGGACATTGAAATGTAACAAAATGTGCTATATATTATTATTAGGTTGTGTTATTATGTACAGTGCATCTGGAAAGTATTCACAGCGCTTCACTTTTTCCACATTTTGTTATGTTACAGCCTTATTCCAAAATGGAATAAATTTATTTTTTCCTCAAAATTCTACAAACAATACCCCATAAGGACAATGTGAAAGAAGTTTGTTTGAAATCTTTGTAAATTTATTAAAAAATTAAAAACAACAAAAGCACAGCCTTTTCCATGACACTCAAAATTGAGCTCAGGTGCATCCTGCTTCCACTGATCATCCTTGAGATGTTTCTACAATTGTTTGGAGTCCACCTGTGGTAAATTCAGTTGATTGGACATGATTTGGAAAGGCACACACCTGTCTATATAAGGTTCTACAGTTAACATTGCATGTCAGAGTACAAACCAAGCCATGAAGTCCAAGGAACTGTCTGTAGACCTCTGAGACAGGATTGTATCGAGGCACAGATCTGGAGGAGGGTACAGAAACATTTCTGCAGCATTGAAGGTCCCAATGAGCACAGTGGCCTCCATCATCCATAAATGGAAGACATTTGGAACCAGCAGGACTCTTCCTAGAGCTGACCACAAGGCCAAACTGAGCAATCGGGGAGAAGGGCCTTAGTCAGGGAGGTGATTAAAAACCTAATGGTCACTCTGACAGAGGTCCAACATGTCTCTGTGGAGAGAGGAGAACCTTCCAGAAGCCACTCCTCAGTAAAAGGCACATGACAGCTCACCTGGAGTTTGCCAAAAAGGCACCTGTAGGACTCTCAGATCAAAGATTGAACAAAGATTGAACTCTTTGGCCTGAATGGCAAACATCATGTCTGGAGGAAACCAGGCACCAATCATCACCTGGCTAATACCATCCCCACAGTGAATCATGGTGGTGGTGGCATCATGCTGTGGGTATGTTTTTCAGCAGCAGGAACTGGGAGATTAGTCAGGATCGAGGGAAAGATGAATGCCGCAATGTACAGAGACATCCTTGGTGAAAACCTGCTCCAGAGTGCTCTGGACCTCAGACTGGGGCGAAGGTTCATCTTCCAATAGGACAATGACCCTAAGCACACAGCCAAGATAACAAAGAAGTGGCTACAGGATGACTCTGTGAATGTCCTTGAGTGGCCCAGCCAGAGCCCAGACTTGAACCTGATTGAACATCTCTGGAGAGATCTGAAAATGGCTGTGTACCGAAGTTCCCCATCCAACCTGATGGAGCTTGAGAGGTCCTGGAAAGAAGAATGGGAGAAACTGCACAAAAATAGTTGTGCCAAGCTTGTAGCATCATTCTCAAAAAGACTTGAGGCTGCAATTGATGCCAAAGGTGCTTCAACACAGTATTGAGCAAAAGCTGTGAATAATTATGTATATGTGCTTTTTTGTTTTGTATTTTTAATACATTTGCAAAGATTTCAAACAAACTTCTTTCACACTGTCATTATGGGACAGTTCCTTGGACTTCATGGCTTGGTTTGTACCCTGACATGCATTGTTAACTTTAGGACCTTATATAGACAGGTGTGTGCCTTTCCAAATCATGTCCAATCAACTGAATTTACCACAGGTGGACTCCAATCAAGTTGTAGAAACATCTCAAGGATGATCATTGGAAACAGGATTCACCTGAGCTCAATTTTGAGTGTCATGGCAAAGGCTGTGCTTTTGTTGTTTTTAATTTTTTAATAAATTTACAAAGATTTCAAACAAACTTCTTTCACATTGTCCTTATGGGGTATTGTTTGTAGAATTTTGAGGAAAATAATAATTTTAATCCATTTTGGAATAAGACTGTAACATAACAAAATGTGGGAAAAGTGAAACGCTGTGAATACTTTCCAGATGCACTGTACATATGTTCTGTTATATACAATTATCTTGACATTTCCAGCCTTAACAAACTTGATTTGATTCATTGCCTCATTACCAACCTGCGACAAGTATGAATAAGCCAATAATAGGAAGTGAATTATAATGGTCATTTTATCATAGACACTTTAGAAATATCCCCATTACTGTTGCATTTAATTCACCTCAGAAGTTGGAACACCTCTGTGTGTTTTTGAGTTACAAAGTGCTGGGGGGGGGGACATTGATATTGTACGTCTTTTGTTAGCAACAAGTTAGTCAGCCAACTGTGATGAATGATGCATGTATATTTAGCTCTTCAATGCAATGAAGTCTCTAATCAGCCAGTATGATTTTATGTTGTTTGATCTATAACAAATACTTGGCTACTGTATATATTCATTTAAAGGTAAGAGGTGTTTAATGTTTATGCTATGAGCAGCAATGTTGATTTGAAATCAGTTGCTGAACTCAGGTTGAGGAGACTGTACCGAGTTTCTGATTAGGAATTCTGAGTTGAGTTGTTTACTCAATATTGTAAAAAATTATGAGTTAGAACCTTTAGTCAAATGCAGGATCGGTTTATGGTGTGGTTTGGGTTGAACTAGAGTTATGGTTGAACTAGGGTTAAGGTTTAGTTTGAGGTATGGTCAGCATTGGACTAGTTCTTAGTTTGAACTAGGGTTATGGTTTAGTTTTGAGCTAGTTTTAGGGTTGGACCAGGGTTAGATTTAGATTTTTAAGTAGAGATAGTTTTTGAGCTACGGTCAGGGTTGGGAAATAGGTTAACATAGGTTACTGTTAGGCTTATTGTGCTTTCATGTTTCTAAAGTAGTGTAAACCTCCACATCACAGGAGCTGTCCATCATTATCATCTGATCATTATAATTGAAAAACATCAGATACCAAGGTCAGCTCTGAAAAATGACACAATTTGACAGTAGTGGTGTCAGAATGTATAGCCATTCATAAAAATCCATATGTAAATTTCAAAGTGTATATAATTGTTTCCTACAAAGCATTGTGTGTGTGTATGTGTGTGTGTGTGTGTGTGTGTGTGTGTGTGTACGTGTGTGTGCATTAGCATGTGCTTGCGTGTGTGTGTGTGTTTGTGTGAATAAGCTTTTAGCTGTCAATAGCTGACAATTTAGCACTGTTTAGGCAGTACATGGTTTATAGGTTCAATGAAAAACCACAATAAGATGAAAAATGAAGCAAACAGTATACACAGATATATTTCAGTTTCTAACATTGATCTCATGCCATTAGAAGGGATTGCTTCAGTCTTCAATAATGAATTCTTAAACAATATGGATCACCAGAATAAAATGTTGCATTCATGTGATGTCAAGTAATGAACTTGCTAGTGCATTTCCGGGTCAGCAGTTGAAGTAAATATTGTGCACTGCAGAAATTATGTGTGCTTTTTAAAATGTAAAAAATGTTATATTAAAAGGTGTGTGTGTGTGTGTGTGTGTGTGTGTGTGTGTGTGTATTGATGAAGTGACTGATATAAAGTAGCTCTGAAATTCTGCACAGGAGGCTTGCAGATGACAAATAACACCTTGGGAAGTCTTGGCAGCATCTGGCCGTATATTTCCACAGGGTCACCTTGTTACTCTGCTGTAGTGTGCTTCTCACACAGTGATAAACACATAAATAAATGCAGAGCATCACATAAGCTGCAAAAATTTTCTCTGCTGCTTGTTCTTTCATTTGAAACAGTGAAGTTACCAGTTTGATTATCAGACAATGACATTTAGCATTTTTATGTTGTGCACTGGGTTCTGAAACGCATTATAAGATGTATATATGAGTTTGTGCATTTGCGTGCGTTATGTGAATATGTATGTTGGCAAACAAAAATGCAATTTGTTATGATTAGACAATAAATAGTGTAAACACTATGAAACAGAATGATAGGAAATGTATTGCATTTTCATTTATCTCTAAGATCAGCACCTTTACCTGAGTTAAAGAAAAAAGAGCTGCAATCTCTGGACATGGCTTCATTTTTCTGTTTGCTTTCTTTAGTCATTTATTCAACATTTTAATAACACGGAGGGGTGAGCTTAGTTCAGGCACTTCAAGCTAGGGGCATTTAATCATGGTGAGCCAGGAGAGCCCAAGGGATTCTGGGTAATGGGTTCTGCTGTAACGGGAGCACATAAAGTCAGACGAAACAGGCAGAGAATTGAGGCTGTCCTTCTGTACTTACTGCTCCTGTAGGAGATTACTGCATGAGATAGATAGATAGATAGATAGATAGATAGATAGATAGATAGATAGATAGATAGATAGATAGATAGATAGATAGATAGATAGATAGATAGATATTTTTGTTCACTTGGTGGGTCAGGGTATTTATTTAACAGGTCATTAGTAGATTCTTTTATTACACTGCATCTTAGCAACTGAAATACCACAGACATAGTAAAATTTACCTTGTATTTCCTATTATAAGATTACAATAAGACAAATATAAGATTATGAAACCTATTTCAAGCCATTTGTACTCATTTCAAACTTGAAATAGTCTTATTATTGGCAGATAATTTTACTCATTTTAAGCATTTATTTCTAATAAGAAGCAAAATGATCTGCCAATAGAATAAAAAAAATAACAAGATTGAAATAAGTAATGTCTAGAGATGTTTAATGATATTTTTCTTTGTATATTGTAATTTTATAATAAGAAAAACTAAATAAATTGAATTATATTCAAGATATTTTCACTTGCTAAGATGAAGTTTTTGCAGTGTAGACATTATACCACTGCACTCTTGAATTCTCAAATTGGATTGGACTCAATAATAATAAACAGATTAAAATGTGTTGTTATTTAACAAAGAAATACATATACTGTAATTGTTTGCACTGGGATGCATCACATCACTCGTGGATTATTTTCTTCTGACAGCACCCTTGGCATTATTTCTTCTTTACACAATGAAGCATTAGTCTGTTTATGCTTCTGTTTTTATTTCTGTGAGGAAGAATGGAGTAGATTTTTGTCCCATGTTCTCTTGACATATTGAGCAGTTGAAAGCTTTGTTTGATTTTTTTCACATGTAGAAAATCAATTCATATGAATTTGGCCTTTTTTTTTTAAGTATCATAGCTCTTTAGTTTGTAGTTCAAATGCTTATTGTATTCAGGTGTTGCTACACTTTTGGTCAGTTGGTGGACACTGACCACATATATAATTTTCAAGTTGAACAGTAAAATACTTGAATTGTATACTGCCTCTCTCAAATTCATAAAGTACAAATAATGTAAAAGTGTTTTTACCACATGAGAAATCTATAAATTTTATTTACCTGCCCTGCTTTATGTTTTTGCTAAAAATGAATTACACTTTGTGTCTTTATTATATAATATATGGAATTTCTGTGCCTATAATTGTGAGGTCCATGCATGCCACAAGCTCCACTTCCCAAAACACACTGCGGCCTACTACATGGTTCAAGTGACCCAATTCCAATTTTTTCCTCCCATGTGGCACAGATCGTATATGACTCATGAACGTGTACGCAGGAATAAAGCACATGGATACCGATATTCTCAGATCAGTTTCAGGCCTCATTCATATGTGGAAATAAATATGATATGAATCGGATACGTGCATTTACATCTGCCATGTAAGTGGACCGGCTGAATATTCCGCTGTCAATGTGAGTCGTACATCAATGAAAAAGTGATGGTGGCGAGTGATGTTAACTCAGGTGGACAGCAACCGCGAAAACACAAGTCTCATTGCACAATGGAATGCGAAAGATCAACCCAGTGGAGTCATGCTGAAGTTGTATACAGTGCCTTGCGAAAGTATTCGGCCCCCTTGAACTGTTCGACCTTTTGCCACGTTTCAGGCCTCAAACATAAAGATGTAAAACTGCAATTTTTTGTGAAGAATCAACAACAGGTGGGACACAATCATGAAGTGGAACGAAATTTATTGGATATTTCAAACTTTTTCAACAAATAAAAAACTGAAAAATTGGGCGAGCAAAATTAGATAGATAGATAGATAGATAGATAGATAGATAGATAGATAGATAGATAGATAGATAGATAGATAGATAGATAGATAGATAGATAGATAGATAGATAGATACTTTATTGATCCCCCAGGGGGAAATTCTGGTCCCAGTAGCTCCAGGCATCACACACACACACACACACACACACACACAAAAAAAATAAATAAAAAAATAAAAAAATTCAACATAAAACACAGCAAGAAGTCAAAAAGACAGACTGGGAAATTGAGGTAGAGGTTGTGCATGTGGGCTAATATAGTCCGTAGAGGTTGTGCATGTGGGCTAATATAGTCCATAGACAGTGTAGACAGTGTAAACACTAAAAACCAAAAAAACAGTCATACAGTGGGCCAGTACACAATATTGCAGACATGTATGAGACCGTTAAACATACATCGTTATTACATTGATACAG
>JAFFST010049898.1:39230-53152 GCA_022414735.1 Noturus placidus
GAGGAATGGGCAAAAATTTCAGTCTCTCGATGTGCAAATCTGATAGAGACATACCCCAAGCGACTTACAGCTGTAATCGCAGCAAAGGTGGCGCTACAAAGTATTAACTTAAGGGGGCTGAATAATTTTGCTCGCCCAATTTTTCAGTTTTTTATTTGTTGAAAAAGTTTGAAATATCCAATAAATTTCGTTCCACATCATGATTGTGTCCCACCTGTTGTTGATTCTTCACAAAAATTACAGTTTTATATCTTTATGTTTGAGGCCTGAAATGTGGCAAAAGGCCGAACGGTTCAAGGGGGCCGAATACTTTCGCAAGGCACTGTATCTTTTGAGCCTTTGGGACGAAGAGCCATATCTGAAGACATTTCAGGTGAGATTGGGAAGCGTGGTTTTAATCGCTCATGGCTACAGTGCCATCATAAATTAAAAGGCTTAAACAATCAAGTACAAGACCTGCAGTGTAAATGCAGCCAAAGAGACTTTTTCTCACCAGATCTCCGTGAAGTAAACACTCGGTTTGTTCCACACATGACTTTATTGTTATTTTGATTTTTGGATTATTGCCTGTTTCTGGTTTCACAAGTTTTATTAGCCATATCCATGCCGTTTGCTAATTTTCTGACCCAACCCCTGTGTTTTGTCTTTAATCGTGCCTGACATTTTAGATACCTCTGCCGTTATGTTTCTTAAAGCTTTAAACTGCATTTGCATCCTTGTCTACTCTCCATTTGTGACAGTAATGTGAGCAACAAATGACTTGACTTGAGTTTTCAAGGCTATAGTATTACAATATATTCAGATTAATGTAAGATTTTGACATTTTGGAGGTAGAAAATTACTAAAAGCATATTTTGATACATGGGTTGTGCTGAACCATGCAGATTAATCTTACAGTTGCAAGTGCACACATTCACAGAGAATTTAAGGCTGTGTTTTAAACTGCATAGTGTGCACCATGTAGTATACCTAATTATTACACCAATAATGTAATGATAACTTATTCCGTATGGTCATAGGCAGTTTGGGTTTTTGCAACTCTGCGGATTATAATTATCTGCTCTCATTTGCTCAGTTTAGAGAAGCATTATTTAAACAAAAAAAATACATACAAAAACATTTTTAAAATAATTTTGACTGTGCATGTTATGAATACAAGTTAAAGAGCAAAAACTCCTCCACAGTAATCTCAGTGTGCTTCTGTGTGGACTCATATCTCTCTACATCAGAGGTGGTTCCACACATCTACAAAGCTGAATAATGCAACTAGCCCACTAAACCTAGCTATCTATGTAAAATACAGTGTAGAGAACAAAAGTCTCACCTCTTGGTGTTATTATTAAATCTGTGTTCTCCGTCAATTGTATTACCTAATCTATGCATTTTGTTTTCCAGCCTGTCAAAATCATTAGGCACCAGCCAGACAGTGTTAGTAAACTAGCCAAAACACAGCAATAAATATAAGTTATACAACAAGGGTGAGCAGATGTCCTGGATGACTCACTTTTGCCTGATGTAAATACAAAAATACTGATAAACACATAAACACCTCTCTAACTGGCAATCCTGACTTGTCTAGCTAAACAACTTCACAACAGAATAAAAATACAAATTCGACTACGAGGATATATCATCTTACTGTTATTCACCACCGTCTCATCAAATCAGAGAACAAATAAATGCCCATTTTATAAAAATTGCAAACCATCAAATGCCTATTGTTTGTTCAAAGCCTCACACTGATTAGATACCTGCTTCTTCCTGTCATTCTGAAGTCTGACTTCTTTTGTGCGTTAAATTGGTGACTGAAGATGTTTGACATTGCAGCTGGTGTATTATGTATCCCTAGCAATATTCCAACAATTTCAAATCAAAGCTACTGACCGGTTGCTGACTGTGAATTACTATTACAAGATCTGCAAGAGTGACTCAAAACAACACTGAAGAAATGACACTTTGCTACAATGTAAAGTAGTGAGTGTACAGCTTGTGTAACAGTGTAAATTTGCTGTCCCCTCAACATAACTCAACACACAGACATTAATGTCTAAACCACTGGCAACAAAAGTGAGTAAACCCCTAAGTGAAAATGTCCAAATTGGGCCCAAGTAGCCATTTTCCCTCCATGGTGTCATGTGACTTGTTATCGGGACAAGGTCTCAGGTGTGAATGGGGAGCAGATGTGTTAAATTTGGTGTCATCGCTCTCACACTCCCTCATACTGGTCACTGAAAGTTCAACATGGCACCTCATGGCAAAGAACGCTCTGAGCATCTGAAAAAATGAATTGTTGCTCTACATAAAGATGGCCTAGGCTATAAGAAGATTGCCAAGACTCTGACACTGAGCTGCAGCACGGTGGCCAAGACCATACAGCGGTTTAACAGGACAGGTTTCACTCAGAACAGGCCTCGCCATGGTCGATGAAACAACTTGAGTGCACATGCTCAGCGTCATATCCAGAGGTTGTCTTTGGGAAATAGACGTATGAGTTCTGCCAGCATTGCTGCAGAAGTTGAAGGGGTGGGGGGTCAGACCAGCACTGTCTTAACCCTTGTTACGTTATTATATATATGTCCCCTTTGCTGTGTCTGTTTCCCTTTTTGTCCTCCCACCTTCTCTAGACCCCGCCTACTGCATGCATCTCGTTCCCGCCTGCTCCAGCCTTGTGCGACGGGATTGGTTGCCAGCACACCGGCCATATCCGGAAGCATACTTAAGCCTAATCAGTTTTCAGCCCAGGGCAGATCATTGCCTTTGGGTTGTGTTGTTGGTAGTGCATTCGCCTGTTGTGACTAAATTTCCCCGTGTATGACTATTTCGCCTGTTCTGATTAATTCGACTGTGTATGACCATTTCGCCTGTTTTGACTCTGTTTATGCTCTGTCCCATTACGGTTCACATCTGTGTATATTTCTATATAGTATTTTGTTACTTAAGTTTACTATTAGTCGCCTTTGTAAATAGTGCACGGTTAGAGTGGTTAGTAGGAAGTTGGTGCCATTTGTGTTTCACCTTTTTCTCCTGTTTTGGGTTAGCCAGGGAGTGAGTGAAGGTGTATCTTTTGGTTTTCTTTTCTTGTAGTTTAGTAAGATCTTTCGGTGAAGTTATAGGGACTTTTGTTTATTATTTTGGCCTGTCTGGCTTCTGAAGATAAAGACCACTGTGTGTCTAAAATAAACAACCCAAAACGCAATCTTGGTCTCGCCAACTTTTTCTTTTTTTTTGTATGTTGCGGCCCGACCTAGACCGGGTTCGTAACACCCTCTTGGTTCATCAGAGCTTCACAGGTTGCCACTGGAGTCCTCTTCCACTCCTCCATGGTGACATCACAGAGCTGGTGAATGTTAGAGACCTTCTGTTCCTCCACCTTTCGTTTGAGGATGCTCCAAAGATGCTCAATAGGGTTTAGGTCTGGAGACATGCTTGGCCAGTCCATCACCATCATCAGCTTCTTTAGAAAAGCAGTAGTCATATTGGAGGTGTGTTTGGGATCATTATCATGCTGGAATACTGTATACTGATCATGCTCTGCTTCAGTATGTCAGTACATGTTGGCATTCATGGATCCCTCAATGAACTGTAGCTCCCCAGTGCCGGCAGCATTCATGCAGCCCCACACCATGACACTCCTACCACCATGCTTGACTGTAGGCAAGACACACTTGTCTTTGTACTCCTCATCTGGTTGCCGCCACACACACTTGACACCATCTGAACCAAATAAGTTTATCCTGGTCTCATCAGACCACAGGACATAGTTCCAGAAATCCATGTCCTTAGTCTGCTTGTCTTCAGTAAACTGTTTGTGGCTTTCTTGTGCATCAACTTTAGAAGAGGCTTCCTTCTGGGACGACAGCCATGCAGAATTTGATGCAGTGTGCGGAGTATGGTCTGAGCACTGACAGGCTGACCCCCCACCCCTTCAACATCTGCAGCAATGCTGGCAGCACTCATATGTCTATTTCCCGAAGACAACCTCTGGATATGAGCACGTGCACTCAACTTCTTTGGTCGACCATGGCAAGGCCTGTTCTGAGTGGAACCTGTCCATGCTGCAGCTCAGTGTCAGGGTCTTGGCAATCTCCTTTTAGCCTAGGCGATCTTTATGTAGAGCAACAATTCTATTTTTCAGATCCTCAGAGAGTTCTCTGCCATGAGGTGCAGTGTTGAACTTCCAGTAACCAGTATGATGGAGTGTGAGAGCGATGACACCAAATTTAACACACCTGCTCCCCATTCACACCTGAGACCCTGTAACACTAACAAGTCACATGACACCGGGGAGGGAAAATGGCTAATTGGGCCCAATTTGGACATTTTCACTTAGGGGTGTACTCACTTTTGTTGTCAGTGGTTTAGACATTAATGTGTGTGTGTTGAGTTATTTTGAGGGGACAGTAAATTTACACTGTTACACAAGCTGTACACTCACTACTTTACATTGTAGCAAAGTGTCATTTCTTCAGTGCTGTCACATGAAAAGATATAATCAAATATTTACAAAAAATGTGAAGGGTGTACTCACTATTGTGAGATATTGTATTTGTAGTTGTATGGTAGGTATGTCTATACATATATCAATGATGTCTTTCACACTGTTTGTTCCATGTAAAGGGTCATATAACATGTTAGTGTAAAAGAATTCAAGCTGTATGAACAGATGTGAATCCAAATGACCAGGTCTGAGAAACATTTTTTCCCAAATTATACTCTAACCAGCATTTGAGAATCAAAATGATCGTTGCCAAAGACTTTGAGTCAGAACACACATGACCTCCATTCCTGCTATACAGTAATTATGGAAAACATGCTGGTTGGACAAATCCCCTAATAGCATCTGCTATTACAACAAAGGTGTGATTATAAGCTGCATGTAAGTCTGATGTGTTACTACATATTAGATTTATTAGGCGTAATTAAGTAGCCAGTGAGTGTATACATAGTATGTTTCTAATGTAAAATTAGAGAGTGTTTGAATTTGTAATTTGTAGATAATGCTTTAATTGTCTTTTCTCCAGTTTTCAATAAAACAACACAAAAAACCCCAAACATAAAAGCAAATTAGCAATTATCTCTTGTGAAATGGAATCAGTAAGAACACACTAGCACATTTTCAGATTTCTTTCTCTCTGTCATTTGGAATCACTTGTTTGGCCATTACTTACAATTGAGATTCTGCGTGGCATAAAAAATGAAATGTGTGAAATTAATTTTTTAAATGATTAGCTAAATTTCTCTGAAAATCGACAAAGCACTCCTATAACTGAATCATCTGCCGACATTAAAACAGACCGGCCCTCCTAGTCTCATATGCATATTATTCACACACTACATGCAAGCTTTCACATTCATCATTTTATGCTTCCCTCCTGCTTTGTGATCCAAGCTCTGACTTTTTAAGTGCACTTCACAGACCAGGGCCTCATTAGATTTCACAGTCTGTTCTCCTCTTTTCTCTCTATTAGAATTCAAAAGATTTCACATGCAGTTGTCTTCCTTCAGACTATTTACATCTGCAGGGAGTCTAAATGTATTCCATTCATAGAAAAAATGAATTTGTTGCCTCAGAAAATGTCACACTTTTGCATTCAGTGATACTGAGACTGGTGAAAGCTTCTCCATTTCACATCAAACAGCTAAACCTAAATCAGACTCCTGAAGTCTCCCTTTTTTTCTTTTTTCTTTTTAAATGGGAATAAAGTTCTTGTTAAATAACCTTTGGGCTGTGATTATTAGACAATCCTCCTCATTATAGCAGTGTGTTTGCACACCAGGAGCCCTCGCTCTTGTGTCCTACATGGACTAGACACCACCTGTACTACAAATAAGTAATTACCAGGGAGTGTACTGAGATAAGGGCTAGTGTTGGTGGTGTATTATACAGCACAACCAGAGGAAATCAGTTTTTAAAATGTATTTGCACATGTACAGCACTAAATATGCATGTAATCAAAATAATGGATGTAATGGAGTAGCATTAACTGATCTCAGTTGTGCAAAACTAGTCCAAGAGAATACTACATGCATAGTGCTTGCACCAGTAAAGACATAATCTGGTTCAAGTACTCGTGCATGGTAGCAGAATTCTTATAGCCATGGCTGTATAGACAGTTTAAAAGAACCTGGTTTAATATGGTGTACAGTACCAGTGAACATTTAAATTTTTTTAGACTGTATTAGACTATATCTTCATTATGTTAAAGATGTTTTGATGAAGGTTTGTGGTTGAAAAAATGATAAATGATAAATGAAAAAAAAAGATAAACGTAAATAGTTAGGTTAATGCTTATATATGAATATGTGGATTTATTTTTGAATCTCTCTCTCTCTCTCTCTCTCTCTCTCTCTCTCTGACAGTGAGTACAGTGGCTTTAAAACAAACTTTTTTTTTATAAAAGTCTATATAATATAATTATATATTATGTGTTTTCTGGTTGTTATTATATTTGCATGTGTTTTTTTACACACAAGCCTTTAGCCTTTTTTTGCCGTTCAAATGAAATTAAATTAATCAATTTGTATAGCGCTTTTTACAATGGTACATTGTCTCAAAGCAGCTTTACAGAAACATAATTTTTACATTTACAAGCGACTTACAAATGAGAGCACACTAACACACCAATGGTAGCAGAGCTGCATGCAAGGTGCTAGCTTGCCATTGGGGGCAACTTAGGGTTCAGTGTCTTGCCCAAGGACACTTCGGCATGGGATCACCCGGGCCGAGATTCAAACCACCAACCCTATGATTAGTGGATTAGTGGACAACCCGCTCTATCGACTGAGCCACAGCCGCCTAGTTTATTTTTTGGAGAGATGCCATGTTATATATTTGATTTATAGAACATGTAAAACTGCCTCTTTTTTGTAGACATGGATACAGAGAATAACAGAAAAGACAATGAGCAAAAGGCTAAGCGGTATCTTGTTGTTTGGCATTCATTTAAGACTGAGATGGAGGAAGAGAAGGAATGGTCAGAAAAAAGCCCAAATAGACTGTGTGACTTTGATCTGTGATCACTCTGACCTATGAACAGAATATGCCCTAACAATTCACTCAGCACTCACCATATCATGCAGACAGCAAATACTATACTACACTCTCACAGAAAAAGCTTATTAAGGGTTGCAAATTTTCTAAATGTACATTTCAGTGCATAAGTAAATGCATCTTTTTAGGTCCATTTGCTGTGTATGTCCCTTTTTTTCTCCTTCAATTTTTAAACTAATTCTTATTTTTATTTTGTACTAATTTTCAAAATGGTTACTCAGTTGACTCTTAGTCATTTTTATTACAGTCATCTCAGGTGTACAGCTAGCCATGACACAGTGTGTTCTGTAATTTCAGTAAGTTGACTGAGAGCTCTGTGGTGAGGTTTTTCTGTCTCCTCACTTTCTCTCCAACCGCGATGTAGTCATCATAACCTCCTTGCCTGGCTGATAATGCAGAGCCAGATCAATCGGGTTGTTCCCTAAGGAGGCAGCAGGGGTTTGAGACTGAATGATTGTGTTTCAAATGCAGTAGAGAGAGAGAGAGAGAGAGAGAGAGAGAGAGAGAGAGAGAGAGAGAGAGAGATTACTGGTAGAGTTATATTTTATTTTTCTGTAATTAAAGAGGTTTTTGAAATTACTATCAATCCTGATAGATTCTTGGCTAATGTCTGAAAGGGAGTGAGAGTGTGGTTGCGTTGTTGAGGTGGTGTAGATGTAAGTTATAGTACAAAGACTAAAAAAAAATCAATTAAGAAATAATATATATAAGTGTCACAAAGTGGTTTATCGTACTCCTGTGGCAATTCAACCTGCCCTTGTTCCCTGATTGTTTCCTCTTGTGTCTACTTTGCTGCACCAGTGCCTTTTTCTGATGTCACACCAGTCAGGTTATGTGTAACATAAGCCGTGTTTCCACCAAAACTACACAGAACAATTAGTCCCAGGAACTTTTTCAAGGGACCATTTGGTTCTTCCAAACCTTCGTTGTTTGCGTTTCCATCACGGTCCAAAGTACCCTGAAGATCAGGCAAATTAGTCCGATTAGTCTGGTGACGTATGACTGCTTGCGACAAGCCCTTGGTGAGGATAGGAAGCCTCGAAGTGTGCTACAATAAAACTGATTAAAATCAGCTCACTTTGTGTCAATAATGATGTAATGATGTAATATGTTTGCTCGGCTCATAAGTCACATAGAAGGCTCTGATTGGAACACAAACATTTGAACAGTAACAAAAGAGTCTGTAGCAACTAAACTGGGGTTCTAGCAGTTAGGCTTCATCGCTCTCACCTCTGCGGCCCGGGTTCGATCCCTGGTCAGCGAATGAATTACTTTTATTTTTATAGTTGGATAAAGGTCTGTGTTTTAAAAACGGATTCTATTTTCTGGAATCTGATAACGACACTGCAACAACAAGCATGGAGGAGATTGAAGCTGTGCTGCTGTTGATAGGCATTTACCACTTTGCTGAAGAGGTCATTGAGAAAATGTTGGAATAGAGACAAGCAATGGTGGGAAAGCAAATTCAGAATGCTTGTAATGCTAGACTTAATATAAGCAAAAGGATTTTATCAGCTTTTGCTGAGATGACTGTGACAAACGCACGTACACGAGCTTCTCTCTGTGCTGTTTTCCTGTGTGAACAACGCCCAGGTTGCTTAACCCACTTAATATGTTTAAGTATACTTTTTCATTGCAGGTCGCTGTTTCCAGTTCCTGCTGTATTTTGTCCTCGGCATAAATACTTAATAAGGCCTGAACCTCATCGTCGATCCATTGGTTATTTTTTAAGAAACTCCTTTGTGTTTATTCGAATTGGAATAAACATCTGTTACTGTACTAAACCAATCAGCATATTCAGCACCCAAGTCCCACCCCCACAAAGGTCCTGGCTTTTGAAAAAGTACCACCTCCTGAGTAGGGCCTTCGCGAGGGATAAATATTTTACCCAGAGTTTAAATTAGACCCTGGTCCCTGTGGTGGAAACACACCGAGTACCTCCAAAAGTCCATAGTTCCTGGGGAAAGTTCCTGCGGTGGAAACGTGGCAATATTCTCAGAGAGAAAGATAGGATCTAGGTGCAAAGGCACTTTAATACAAAATCCAAACATACAGGCAGTTGTCCAAATAAGGCAGAAGTCAGAACACAGGAACAAATTACGCAAACAGGCCAGAGGATAATCCTGTCACGTCTCGTGACGAAAGGAGATTGGGACGGATGCAAATGCAGTAGACAGTTTTATTAATGAGAGACACAGGCAGGTAAATCCAAATCACGATACAAAAACGTAATCCAAAAACATGCAAAGATCAGGCGATCGGCAAACAGGTATAAATGGGGCAAGGTAGGAATCAATGTTATGGTCATGGAAAACAGAGTCAAGAAACAATACAAGAAACACAGAACTGGGAGCGGAAAAACCAGCGTGGACTAAATGCATTAATCTAACATGAAACTTTAATATGGACTAGAACTAAGACTATCTATCGTATATAATCTAAACTAAACTAATCTAATCTAAAACTCCACACCATGTGCTTGGAGGAGTGCGGTATATATACAATCATATTCAGCGTGTAAATAAAGCATGCCCCCCTTGTCTTTATTCATTTCTTTCTTTCTTTGTGTTTTCATGTATTTCTTTCTTTTAATGTTACACTATTCTTTACATGCCCATGCTCTGCTGCACTTACCTGAATTTAACCCTTGGGTTTACCCCTTTGGTAACATTTTCAAAGGTCAGTTACAAATGCATACAATTAAAGTGGTACATGACACCCAAGGTAGTTCTGCCTAAATCATTATTGGTCTTATTGCAAGAAAACAATAGCTTCACCAGTGCAAATAAATTTTGCCCTTCATTGTCTCTAAGCGGCTTTAGAGCTAATTATCCACATCGCAACCTATCTAATGCAAAATGCCTTGTTGGAAATTCTTTTAAATGACCTGATATGCACCAGCTTAATGTTTTCTCTCTTTCAGTATGAACAATAAAATAACAGAATATCAGAGTGTCAAAGATGGTAAAGGCTGATTTACTTTTTACTCTCATGTTATACCACATTATCCCAAGATAATACCACCAATAAGTATAATGTAAAATAGAAAAGGGAATACCATAAAAAAGGAACACTCCTGGGGGTTTATTCCTGGTAAAAACTGGTAATAACAAAAAATCCCTGCAAACATGGAGGTGCACTGCAAACCAGAGGTGCAAATATGCTAACCAGAGGTGCAAATATGCTAACCAGAGGTGCAAACATGCTAATCGGAGGTGCAAACATGCTAACCAGAGGTGCAAATATGCTAACCAGAGGTGCAAATATGCTAACCAGAGGTGCAAACATGTTAATCACTAAGCCACCATGACCCGAGAGCAAAAATAATTAATAATATTTATAAACTTTTGGTTTTGTGGTGTGTTATATCTTATATTTGACATGTCAGTTTTTTGTGGAAGTATTTTTTTTAACAATTTATCCAAACCCCCCTGGTTCCTTCATATATTCAGTCCCCCTTGTAACTGTGTTTCCTAGAATTTCTGTGTGTATAAGCAGTAGAATGAGAGGGCAGAAGAAGAACAAGTTCATCCATCCGTCAATTTCCTGTACTGCTTATCCTACACAGGGTCGTGGGGAGCCTGGAGCCTATCCCAAGGAACTCTGGGAACAAGGCAGGGGACACTCGGGATGGGGTGCCAACGAAGAAGAAGTCAATTTTCGATTTCAGTAAAAAATACTGGTCAAAGTAAACATTTGATGGATATTTCTTAAATTGACTGCAGGATTAAGATGGCTACAGATCAAGGTTTTAGTAATGATGCACTGATCTACCAATTAATATCACTCATCATAGAGGATTTGATTCCGCATCTCCACATGCCAATTAGTGATGTATTTGCAAAACATGCCATGGTTGATACTGCTGATATATCACACAACATGTGCTTATTTCTGGAGTGAGAGGGAGCTAAAGTTAGAGCACAAGAGAAAGAGAAATGGTGAGAGATAATGAGGACAAGACTGAGTGTGAGAATAGAAATTCCTACGATTTACACATTATTGTCTGAATAATGCATATTTTATCATAGCATCTGCACTTCTCTGAATAGAGGACGGAGAGACATTGTGATAAAAATGTACAGAATGTACATCCTGTCAGGGAGAGGAGCAATGATTTTTTTTTTTATTGCTTTTAAAAGTTGCAAGTGTTTAGAAAGTTATATAGAGTTATTTTTATGTTAGATCACCACACAGCTGTGTAATGTATTCTTAAATGCCATATTAAAGGTAACTTTAAAAGTTTAAGTAAATGGTAATGAATTTAATACATTATGTTTACAAAGGGGGGGGATTTTTTTTTCCATTTGCACTGTGTCTTACACTTCAGGTCAATTACAGTCCACTACTATTTAGTAAAAGTTACAATTCTGACTTTTGACCTTTTTACCTGAATTTTATCTTTAATTGTTTTCTTTTATTTTTACCATGGACATGAGTGTCTTTGCATAATGCAAAATAAAGATTGTCAGAAACCATATTGTGTCTTTTTTAGCCTTTTTCATGACATCGCTTGTGACAACATACATACGGTTTATTCTTTTGATATGTGATGTGTCATCCATAATTCTGTGAGTGCTGAGGGATTTTAATCATTCATATAAACCACGCTTATAATTTTGCAAATGTGAGACGACAAAGGACTTGAAAGGGTTCGGATCATGATTTGATTTTTAAACGATTTTAAAAGTTAATTATGTTGTTAATTGGTTGTAAGAGAATATTTTAACATATTTTAATGTTCAAAAATTCATTGTTTGTCCAATACTGCACTTTATTGAAGTACCTCTAGTACCAGGCTGCCTAAAATGCTCCGATTTCACCAAAGCCCCTCCTTTTGAAAAGCCCAGAGTGCTCTGATTGGCCAGCAGACCCACTGCATTGTGATCGGCCAAAAGCCTTGGGTGTGTCGGAAAAAAATGCCCCCTTAGCGTTAGCCTCCAAGGCTTCTAAAGCAATAGCAGCAGAGCATAAACAGTGAGTATTTTTTCTGTGTATATGTTTACGAATGAGTGCTTTTACAGATACAATGTAAATTCTGAAATCCTGCCAGCGGGGCTGACTATGCTGTACACAGCTGCTGTACATGGTTACTCATGCAATTTGTCTTCGGAAAGCTAGGATTTATATATTGGTATAAACCATTTCAAGATACAATCATAATATACATTCAGTGTCTCTGTCAGACCACCAACATACAAACAAACACTTAAAAAACTTAGGCAATGAACAGTCAAGAGCAGATACTTCATAAAATAATCAAACACACTTACAGGTTCTAATTCAGAAGCAGAAGATTGTCTGAGCAAAGTGGGAACCACCCCACTTTTCAGGAGTAGCCTTTGTTTGTCGCCTGCAATGTACTCTCCTAGATTCAGGAAGCTGTCAACCATAAAATGTGCTGTGCACAAGCAAACGTTCGGGTTGTACTTTTCAGGAACAGCATTATAAATTATCAGTAACCACTGATTTTGTCTGTTTTCAGAAGGCTAAAAAAAGAGGTTTTGCTTTCTTACCGAAACACACAGCATCTCCGGGATATGGCAACTGAATTCACTGAAGCCTCATCTTCTTTCTGGCTGCCTTTGGACAGGATTAGTGCTCTCTGTTAGACATAGTGTCCTCTGTTAGACAGAATAAATCCCTTTGGGGGAAAATATGATATTGCAGAAGTTAATACACATTATTACAATCCAAACTGAAGAAAAACAAGAAAAGTCATGTTATGACCATCCATCCATCCATCCACCTTCAACCGCTTACTCCATTATCATTGTCACGGGGAACCTGAAGCCTATCCCAGGGAGCATCGGGCACAAGGCGGGGTACACCCTGGACAGTGTGCCAGTCCATCGCAGGGCACAATCACATACACACTCACACACACATTCATACACTACGGACACTTTAGACACGCCAATCAGCCTAACATGCATGTCTTTGGACTGGGGGAGGAAACCGGAGTACCCGGAGGAAACCCCGGACACACGGGGAGAACATGCACACTCCACACACACACGGCCCTGGCGGGACTCGAACCCCGGACCCTGGAGGTGTGAGGCGGACGTGAATAATTTTCTTTAGGAAAGTGAAGTATACAACCTCAAAGTTTCCATTTTCAATAGCCCGTGTACACAGTCTGTAGTAATGGAGCACTATATTGAGCAGTTTGCATGACCATAGCTCCTACTGTGCTAATGCCTGAAAACTTCTGTCTATTCTTAGCCACATTCTAATTTTTTTCACATATATATATATATATATATATATATATATATATATATATATATATATATATAGTATCTCACAAAAGAGAGTAAACCCCAACATTTTTGTAAATATTTGATTATACCTTTTCATGTAAAAACACTGAAGAAATGACACTTTGCTACAATGTAAAGTAGTGAGTGTACAGCTTGTGTAACAGTGTAAATTTGCTGTCCCCTCAAAATAACAGTGAAAATGTCCAAATTGGGCCCAAAGTGTCAATATTTTGTGTGGCCACCATTATTTTCAAGCACTTCTTTTATCCTCTTGGGCATGGAGTTCACCAGAGCTTCACAGGCTGATGACATGATGACATAACGGAGCTGGTGGATGACCTTGTGCTCCTCCACCTTCCGTCTGAAGATGCCCCAACGATGCTCAATATGGTTTAGGTCTGGAGACATCCTTGGCCAGTCCAAGGCAGAGGTCATCTTGTAGGTGTGTTTGGTGTCGATATCATGCTGGAATACTGCCCAGTAGCCCAGTCTCTGAAGGAAGGGGATCTTCTTCAGTATGTCACAGTACATGTTGGCTATCATGGTTCCCTCAATGAACTGTAGCTCCCCAGTGCCGGTAGCACTCATGCAGCCCCAGACCATGACAC
>JAFFST010049898.1:60305-74925 GCA_022414735.1 Noturus placidus
CCCTGTTTAGATTCCTGTCTCTGTGTCCCGTTGTCGGTGGTTAGTCCTAGGGTTAGTTTCATGCTTCTGTGTTTAGATAGGTTAGTGGTTTTGTCTTTGTTTTGAATTCTTATATAATAAAAATCCAGCGATTGCATCCGCCTCCTATACACGACCGTGACACATATACTTGATAAAAAATGATAAAATGCCCTTTCCCTTTCGATGACTGGAATACACTTTATTAAATTTCCATGATATTCCAGAAATTCCATGACTCATGGGAACCCTGGATGCTTTATGCATCAAGTCTATTATAGACAAGATGAAATGACAGCAATTTGTATGAATTTCGCGTGATTTTGCAATTGCAGAATGAATGCAAAATCAAGAAAACTGCAAAATTTGGAGGAGCTTGCAATGCATCAAAATTACTGCAGATTTTCCACAGATCTGGGCCAAGATGTACCATGTGACATCATTACAATATGCATTTAGTCAAAGCACTCTTCGTTTCATGTGTGTTGAACATGTGTACAGCTAAAAGGTCTCATTTACCAACAAACATCACTGCAAAACAATTTTGTACAATTGCAATTTCTCCAATTTAAGTAGTTTTCTGCTAAAAAAAAAAAAAAAAAGCTCTGCAAATTGCATCACAAATTTTGAAAAAAGCCACAGCAAATTCAAACCATCACAGAAAATTTATTCCTGTCCTGTAGAGACTGACTAAGTATGAAAAAATGGTATTGGTGCATCCTTAGTTTTACACGGTAAACTGAGAAGCTATGAAACCTTTAGGCCAAAAGGGAATTTTGTCACAATGGCAGGAGCCTAGGTATGAGCTAGACTCATAAGGATCTGTGCTAGTGACTAGAAGGAAGTAAGTTAAAATTGCACAACTGGCACAGTTGGGATCTTGAGAAGAAAAACATTACCTTTCCCTATGCCTGAATTGTAATCTTGCATCACTTGTAAGTTGCTTTGTATAATAGAATCTGCTAAATGAATACATGTAAATGTTATTCATCTACAAAATGTTCCTTAAAGACTCTGGGCCTCACGAGAACAATAACTAGGCAGAGTCAGCAGTTGTGTTGCTATAGAGAATACCTTTTAAATCTCTTAGACCCTGTAGAGGGGAAAAAAAAACTAAGCTGTTTGTGCAAGCTTCACTGAGTTATATCTCCCTACGGATCTCTTATAGCTTCTGCCTTTCTTTGCAAACTGCATCATCCGGGACCAGTCTGTACTGTCGTTCTCCCCCCGTGTCGTGAGTCAGAGATCCTTTCACCATCTGTTAGTGCTGTTACCTTGAGAGATACTTGAATATATCTAATATTAGCGTTTTTCCCCCTGTTCTCACCCAATGTACATCCCGTTGGACAAGGTGTCCCGGGGATGGCCATCTGTCCAAGCAGCTCTGTGCTTGGGTCCCATGTCATGAGGTGTAGATACACTCAAACCAGCACCGTGCTCTTGACCTTGCCTTTCACTCATTAAAATAAAATACAGCCCTAAGCACTTTCAGTGAGTGCCGCAAATTAACCTCAATTCTGACCTGTGTTTTTGTCACATCTCCAGTGATTAGTGATCATTTGTTTTTAGGCATTCTGCTCACTAAAGCTGGAGGGATTTATCAGCTGAGAATTTTTTCTTTTCCATAGGCTTGAGATATATGTTTGTAAGGAAGAGTAACCATATAAGGCTTGCAACATAACAGATCATCGTTACTTTTTATTTGTCTGCATTAATTAAGCATTTGATGTAAGAACATTTAAAATCAGGTTGATACTATTTACTCATTTATAAATATGCTATATTAGTAACAATTAGCTGCATTATTAATCATTCTGCAATGGAATGTCAATTGAAGGTCCTTAGAAGAATAGTAAGGCTGTCATGTAATATCAGAGAAGGAACTCAGGACTACAGTTCCCAGCAGTCACCGTCATATGACGACCTGCACCTGAATCACGTTCATTTTAATGAGCACTTGAGTGTATATTAGTCACATGTTGCACTGCACTCCCTGTCTTGCGTTTTTTTCTTAACCGTTGTTTCTGCGGCTATGTTTATGGTCTTTGTTTTATGTATATTCCTAGTCTCAGTGTTTTTACCAGCAGTTCTAAGTTCCTGTTTTGTGTTTGGTGGTGTTTGTATTAAAGCTATCTGCACTTGAATCCAACTCAACCTCCATATCGGGACAAAGACAAATGTTTCAACCAAGTTTTTAAGAAAAACAAACAAAAGCAGATATGATAATCAACACTATGCAGTTGAATGTCCCGAATAAATGTAAATGTTTAATTATGCTATGTTCATCAATTAGGTTATTACATTAGCTAGTAACTTGAACTGGTTCATGTTCAAGCTGTACCTTATACACTTTCTTGTATTTTTTGCATTTTGTTGTTGTTGTTGTTGCTTTTGTTTCAAATCAACAATCAATCTAATCAGAATAGTGACAAAAGCAGAGGCAAGCATGGCCATCATCCACTCTCTTCACACAGCTTTGTTAATTAAAAAAAAAAACGAAACAAGGAAACAACCACTGAAACCGGGTATCACAGCCTGGTGTATTGTTTGATTGGTTGATTTCTGAAAGGATCTGTGGGGATCTGATGGCTGTTTGATCACATTGGCTGTTCTAAGAGAATTATCTCATCTTGTGAGGTCTGATTTTTCCACAGCAGCTCTCAGTAGAGCACACATATGAGAATCTGTCTGAGGGAATAGGTTGTATTATGCATAATATATCAGTAATATGCCCATTTTCATGCAGGCAGCAAAATAAACAACATAACTGGTATCCATGGAGGTCATTTCTGCACAGCATGTTGAAACTTAGGTCAGATGAGTGACAACAGCAGAAGACCACATCTGGTTCCAGTCCTGTCAGCCTAAAGCATGAATCTGAGGCCTTGAAAATGACAGATGAAGGTTGAAAATAAAAATTTCCTAATCTTGGACTGTCCAGTTTCAATGAGCCTGTACCGACTGTAGTTGCACATTTCCTGTTCTTGGCTGACAGGAGTACAATCTGATATGGTCTTCTGCTGTGGTAGCCCGTCCACCTCAGGTTCTGGTGTGTTGTGCATTCTGAGATGCTTTTAAGCTCACCGTGGTTGTACAGAGTGCTGATTTGAGTTGACGTCCTGTCAGTCTGGCTATCCTGCTCTGACCTCTTTCCTCAATAAGATGTTTCTGCTTGCTGAACTGCCACTCACTGGATGTTTTGTTGTTTTTTTGCACCATACTGTATAAACTCTAGAAACTGTTTTCCCCGTTCGAATGGTTGATGTGAACATTTACTGAAGCTCTTGACCTGTATTTTCATTTTAAGCATTGCACTGCTGCCACATCACATCCCTGATTATATACAGTATCTCACAAAAGTGAGTACACTCCTCACATGTGTGTAAATATTTGATGATATCTTTTCATGTGACAACACTGAAGAAATGACACTTTGCTGCAATGTAAAGTAGTGAGTGTACAGCTTGTGTAACAGTGTAAATCTGCCGTCCCTTCAAAATAACTAAACACACAGCCTTTAATTTCTAAACCACTGGCAACAAAAGTGAGTACACCCCTAAATTGGGCCCAATTAGCCAATTTCTCTCCCTGGTGTCATGTGACTTGTTAGTGTTACAAGGTCTCAGGTGTGAATGGGGAGCAGGTGTGTTAAATTTCCCTCATACTGGTCACTGGAAGTTCAACATGGCACCTCGTGGCAAAGAACTCTCTGAGGATCTGAAAAAAAGAATTGTTGCTCTTCATAAAGATGGCCTAGGCTAAAAGGAGATCGCCAAGACCATACAGCGGTTTAACAGGACAGGTTCCACTCAGAACAGGCCTCGCCATGGTCGACCAAACAAGTTGAGTGCACGTGTCAGCGTCATATCCAAAGCTTGTCTTTGGGAAATAGACGTATGAGTGCTGCCAGAATTGCTGCAGAGGTTGAAGGGGTGGGGGGTCAGTCTGTCAGTGCTCAGACCATACGCCGCACACTGCATCAAATTGGTCTGCATGGCGGTCATCCCAGAAGGAAGCCTCTTCTAAAGATGATGCACAAGAAAGCCCGCAAACAGTTTGCTGAAGACAAGCAGACTAAGGATATGGATTACTGGAACCATGTCCTGTGGTCTGATGAGACCAAGATAAACTTATTTTGTTCAGATGGTGTCAAGCGTGTGTGGTGGCAACCAGGTGAGGAGCACAAAGACAAGTGTGTCTTGTCTACATTCAAGCATGGTGGTGGGAGTGTCATGGTCTGGGGCTGCATGAGTGCTGCCGGCACTGGGGAGCTACAGTTCATTGAGGGAACCATGAATGCCAACATGTACTGTGACATACTGAAGCAGAGCATGATCCGCTCCCTTCAGGGACTGGGCCGCAGGGCAGTATTCCAGCATGATAACGACCACTGGCTTGCTAAAAAAACTGAGGGTGAAGGTGATGGACTGGCCAAGCATGTCTCCAGACCTAAATCCTATTGAGCATCTGTGGGGCATCCTCAAACGGAAAGTGGAGGAGCACAAGGTCTCTAACATCCACAAGCTCCGTGATGTCGTCATGGAGAACTCCATGTCCAAGAGGATTAAGGCAGTGCTGGAAAATAATGGTGGCCACACAAAATATTTACACTTTGGGCCCAATTTGGACATTTTCACTTTTGGACATGTACTCACTTTTGTTGCCAGAGGTTTAGACATTAATGGCTGTGTGTTGATTTATTTTGAGGGGACAGCTAATTTACACTGTTACACAAGCTGTACACTCACTACTTTACATTGTAGCAAAGTGTCATTTCTTCAGTGTTGTCACATTAAAAGATATCATCATATATTTACAAAAATGTGAGTTGTGTACTCACTTTTGTGAGATACTGTAACTGCATGAATAAGCAGCTGTACATGTGTTCCTAATAAAGTGACCGGTGAGTGCATGTCTAGTGATTTCTTTAAATTGCCAGCACATTTATTAATAACGCTAGTATTTATGAAGGTTCATGTTACCCTATTTGACATAAAAAGAATGAGCCTTTACTGCACAATTTCTATATATTAAAATGCAAACGCAGAATAAATACAATACATAAATACACTACAAACATGATGATAGGTTCTAAGCCAGATGATGTATTTGAGCATGGGCTGAAGAATTCAAAGAGTTAATCTAAAGCATTTGCACTGTTTTGATGAGTTTTGCTTTGCTACAGCCACATGAGCTCTATGTCCTGCTTTGGCCACCCCAGGCAAAATGTTCTGGATCTGACACTGCATTGAAATTAGGAAGATGGAAAGACACCACACCAGGTGGGTACTAACAAAAATCATGTCTGGATATATGTACTGTATGCTTCAAGTCAATAGCACAAAATAATAAACTCTAAATTACTTCTTTGTTAACTCCAAGCACCTTGTTGTTGTTGTAAAGAAACACCATAGGTCCTGCGGAACAGATGCACACGCACACACACACACACACACACACACACACACACACACACACACACACACACACATATATATAGTTGAAACTTTGACATATAGAGCCTCTATAGTGTTATAAACTATAATCACTCCTCTTCTTGCATGCTTATGATTGCATTTCTTTTCCTTCTGCTCATAGAAGTGCCGCTGCAATGATAAAGTCTACATTATGAAAACTATTATGTATGAGTCTCGGGCATTTCCATTTTCCCTCTCACATTCTGGCTGTTGCTTTTTCTCTTTTCCCATAAATGAGCAAATAGTGTATGTTCTATCAACATTATTTTCCATGCCAGATTTCTTCGATATATCAATAAAATTCCCTATTGTTGAGGTCTCCAGGAGGAACAAGTCTAATTGTGCATTACTGTGGACTACACTGGCTCCACTGCACATTCTATCATTAATATTTCAGTACATATTTGAGGTTTAGATATTCAGATATTCTGTTGAATTTCCATTGTCAAGTTTTTCAGTTGATACAGAAGCACTAGAAAATGGGCAGCTGTCACATATCAGTCAATGTGAGATGATTTAAACAGATTTTACCTCCAGATGGGCTTTGATTTGGATAAATAGCTCATAGAACAGCTTGTTTTACCATCACATGTAATGAAAGCCACCCCAGAGAAGAGCAGAAGAGGATCTCTCCCATTTCCAGAAGCGATCACGGGTTATCCAATCTGATGCCATTAGCTCAGAGCCGTCTGCTACAGGGCTTTGCCTTCAACAGATTAAAAATTAAGCAGTTTGATATCTCAGGCTATGTCATAGAAAGCAGAAATTCCCGAAGCTCGGGTGATGTCAGAAACCCGATCATCCAGAAAAAATGCTGACTTGAAAAGGAGGGCAGATCAAACAAGGCATATGGCTAATTATAATTATTAACAAATAGACTGAGATGGAACCAGTGAGACAGGAACTATTGGGGAAAGGTCCTTGTGGAATAAATCAATGAATTCTGTTACTGGTTTGTCAATTGTATACAGGCATTGTTTTTTTATATCATGTTTTATGTATAAAAACATGGATTCTGATGTGTTTGCATTGTTATTTATATGTGTTCCAATGTTAAAAATATATGCAGCGACAACATAATTTAGGCAGCTTCTCTTTAGAGTTTTGATTTTATATTCTTTTAAAGCTTTATACAAGTGTTGTATAAAATAGGATGGTGTGACAATGTTATCAATCAATGCTTCCTCCATCTTGGATCTTCTGAAGAGGTCATGCTGTGACGTGTCGATCTTCATTGGTTACATGTCTTCACGGGATATACAAATTTGCAGGTCAGAATTCACCAAACTTGAACTTTGGAATGCGGTGAAATGCGAAATTTCTTTGCACAAAGCTTGTTTAAATATTATATAATAAAATATTATTGAGGTTATTGCAGCATCAACTAATTGAAATTGTGAATTAACTATTACTATTTCTCCAACAAAATGGATTACTCAGACAACAGCAATGGACCTCAGTTACAGTAATTGACAGACCTGTATTTATGAAGCACATTTAATTTAAACAAAAGTTGTTTTATTATTATATTTTTGTACATAACAGTGGAAATAACAGTTCAGATTAAAATTGATTAGAATTGGTTTACTCACCATGCCCACCTAAAAACCTCTACGGTGTTCAAGTTTCAACTTTCATGTTTATTCTCAAATACAGTGTGCAATAAAATGCAATATACAATGAAATTCTTACTTGCATATTCACCTGCAAAATCATCACAAACAAACTTGTACATGTTGCACAGTTACATGAGTATTTAATATAAATTGGGAATTGAATTGTAGCAGTTGTAAAATGCTCATATATCAAATGTTCCAAATGTCTAAGTTATGAATGATTATAGCTTTTTTTAAATAAAATATTAAAGTACAATTTAAATGCATAGACCGAGGACAAACCCTGTTTTTTAAACCATATTTTTGATCAGTCAGTCCTATTTAACATATTGTATTCCTAATACAATAATTTTACATTGCTTTAATCTTTTTTTATAAGCCCTATTGATCAAATTTGATTTGCCTAGATATGGCAACGGTATAAGCACAAACTAGTGACATGCTGTCATTGGTCAAATTTACTGATTTATATTATTAATGTAATGACTGCAGTACCCCTACAGCAGAAATGTAGTTAATTTACATTGAAACTTTATCTTTGCAGTCAGCATGTTTTTCCACTTTGAAAAAGCAGTTCCAAAATGCTCTAAATGTCTTTGAAGGTGTGTGTGGTACATATGGTAGTTGGTGGCAGAATGCAAGTATGTAAAAACTGATTGTGTTGTTTATTATATGGAGTCAAGGAATCAGAGCCATAAAGCATAGCAGGTGTCCAGGTACAGGAAGACATGGTAATATGTCTGTGAGGAAGCTGAAGCTTGTGCATCATTTGACTTTTCAACAGGACAATGATCCCAAACATACCTCAAATTCCACTAAGGCTTGGTTGCAGAAGAAGTTCTGGAAGATTCTACAGGCCACCACAGTCACCTGACTTGAACCCCATAGAAAATATCTGGTGGGATTTGAATAAGGCGATTGCAGCACCCAAACCCAATAATATTACTGAACTGGAGGTCATTGCTCATGAGGAATGTGTTAAGATTCCTCAGGAACGCTGCCAGACGCTATGCATCTCATTTGTAGCAGGTCATAACAGCAAAAGGGTGCTCCACTAAGTACTACAGATGCTTGCCATGAAGGGGTTAAAGAATTTTGAAACTGGAGAGATCATTTAAGATGCATTTTAACTTGTATTTGGGGAAACCACTTGAAGAATATTGAACTTTTGCATATTTCAATTGCTTTCGTTTGATGTGTTCAATGCAAACAGCTGAAAGTCTGTAAATTTTTATAATAAACCTGATTGCCAATGTGGGTTGCATAATTTTGATTGCAACTGTATTATTATTATTATTATTATTATTATTATTATTATTATTATTATTACTATTAATATATTGTTCAACCGTTAGCTACAAGTTTACCTTAGGTGTCAGTAACCTTGTAGCAAAAAAGGCATAATTACCTCAAACTCCAAATGTGTCTTGGTTGATCGACTACATTTTGGATAAAAAGAAACTGTGTAAGTTTTATTTCATTAAACTGTACACCTTTACTAGGGGTCCAAGCAGTCATTTCCTGTTATTAAGTCACGCATGAGCTGGAACTAGTTTCACCCATTTGAGGATGACCTTCAATCTTAAGACACTCTACTTTTGACAAAGCTGCCATTAATGAGCCAAGGTCACAGGTAAAGGCCCAACCTAGTCTTCATTTCATCTAATTAGCATCGTTGTGTTATAGACATGGTGTAATTTCACTGCAGTGCTGAAAAAATGAGGGTTGTTCGCATTTGCTCAATGTACATGTTAGAAGAATACTATGCATTCTTGCCTTATGTCTTCTTAATTAATTCCTCTAGAAGACCTTGTTTGGCTTCAGGCTGCGTTCCTCCATCACTGCAGTTCTTCTGGTCCAGAAGACATTATTGCCTGGAAACTGAGTCTCACTTGACATACTGTCAGTCTGAAAACTTTGACAGATGTGTATTTACTCTAGAAAAAACCTGTCTGATGCTCTTGTAAGATGTCAATGGTGAAGGTAGCTTTCCAAGTCCAAATCAAAGAGAAAATCGATGTGCAGATCACTGAGATCAAAAATAGTTAAATTAGTAACTTTTTGGCCCAAATGACAGAACTAGTAATATATCAATTAAAAACAAAGATAAAGGACTAACTGACAGATACAAAGTGCTGACATCTTTCCATAAACATTAAATTAAATTAAGTATCCGTATAGAAATCTTCAAAGTATCAATGAGTATACATTTTTCCTGTTAAATAAGAACACTTTTTAATCAGTTTATTATTAGCCTTAGGTTGTGAATGTCTGCCATGCAAGTTCCTGTGAATGAGCTCTTACTATAGAAATGACAGTGTATTTGAATGAAGACATTAATATAAAAAGCTATACCAGTTATTGGTACAACTCATCTTATGTGACTCTGGAAGTATTTACATACTGAATCAATAATTTTGGAACAAATCAGTGTAAAAATCTATTTTAGTGTATAAAGACTTTACAATTAAGCTGCAATTTCTAGGACCTGTGTACTGTGTCTTATTTTTTTAATATATCCCATTAGCCACACATACACACACACACACACACACACACACACACACACACACAGACATGCAAGAAATAGTGAATTGTTTCTAGATCTATATGTCTACATGTGTGACGCTCTGGTTCTGTTTTCACACACTGAACAGAAGAATGAACTGTGACTAGAAGTCTGTCAAGCTTTCCTCCACGTTTGCATCCTCAGACTCAGCAGACAGATCAGATTTTCCTCTTCACTGCCTTCTCTCTGTTTCTCACTTTCTTTTACATACAGAACTTTCTCACTGGTGCCTCCTCGGTTTTTATTTTCTAGCTTTCTTTCAGTTTATCCCAGTTTACTTTGAATTAGGTCAACCTCAGTGTGTGTGTGTGTGTGTGTGTGGTTTTATTTTGCTATATCTCTAAGACTTTCAAGCCTACTTGTTTCTTTCCTGCATGCCTCTCACAGTGACTGCTTTTTGTTTCTTAAGCAGATCGATTCCTTAATTTTGTTTTTTTTTTGTCCATTTTTGGTGATATTTCTTTATTTTATAGTATTGCTGAATGGTAAAATAAGGGCTCATCCTCAGTAAACTCAAAAAATGACTGTAAACAAATATATTTTTAAAAATTTAAGAAAAAAGTATATAAACAAAAAAACAATTCATTACTAAATTAGTCTTTAATAATGTTTGATCATTTTGTGTTAAATTAAAAAATAAAAAAAGACAAAGTATAAAACTATTCTTAATGGACATGCATTTATTCATTCATTTATTTGACAAATCAAAATTTACAGTACATCCGGAAAGTATTCACAGTGCTTCACTTTTTCCACAATTTGGTCCTACAGCCTTATTCCAAAATGGATTAAATTTATTATTTCCCTCAAAATTCTACAAACAATACCCCATAATGACAACATGAAAGAAGTTTGTTTGAAATCTTTGCAAGTTTATCAAAAATAAAATAGAAAAAAGCACATGTACATAAGTATTCACAGCCTTTGCTCAATACTTTGTTGAAGCACCTTTGGCACCAATTACAGCCTCAAGTCTTTTTGAGAATGATGCCTGGCACACCTATTTTTGGGCAGTTTGTCCTATTCTTCTTTGCAGGACCTCTCAAGCTCCATCAGGTTGGATGGGGAGCGTCGGTGCACAGCCATTTTCAGATCTCTCCAGAGATGTTCAATCAGGTTCAGGTCTGGGCTCTGGCTGGGCCACTCAAGGACATTCACAGAGTTGTCCTGTAGCCATTCCTTTGTTATCTTGGCTGTGTGCTTAGGGTTGTTGTCCTGTTGGAAGATGAACCTTCGCTGTGCCTCGATATAATCCTGTCTCCAAGGTCTCCAGACAATTCCTTAGACTTCATGGCTTGGTTTGTGATCTGACATGCATTGTTTACTGTGGGACCTTATATAGACAGGTGTTTGTCTAAATCATGTCCAATCAACTGAATTTACCACAGGTGGACTCCAATCAAGTTGTAGAAACATCTCAAAGATGATCAGTGGAAACAGGATGCACCTGAGCTCAATTTTGAGTGTAGTGGCAAAGGCTGTGAATACTTATGTACATGTGCTTTTTCTGTTTTTTTATTTTGAATAAATTTACAAAGATTTCAAACAAACTTCTTTCACGTTGTCATTGTGGGTTATGGTTTGTAGAATTTTAAGGGAAATAATTAATTTAATCCAATAAGGCTGTAACATAACAAAATGTGGGTAAATTGTGAATACTTTTCGGATGCACTGTATATCATAGCACTTTGGTCACCCTTTTTTTTCCCTCAACAGGACTTTTAAGGCCGATCCCCTTACTGCAGTATAAAGAGGCCTTTGATGACTCAGAGTCTGAGCCTGTAATGAAACTCGTGATGTGATTTGTGTGTGCGTGTGTGTTTTATTTTAATTGAATGGTTAACCCCGTGTGCCCTGACCCACAGGTACAATACTTCTTAAGTGTTCTCATTTGATCTCAGAGGTCATGGCGAAGGGGTGGTTGCTGGGCAGTTGTCATTCCAGGGGCCTTAACGAAGCTCACATTGTTTCCCATCTGTCCAGTTTTCCAAGGCAACCACACACCCCTAACTGATCATCCATATATGATAGGGGGCATTAAACCTGTTCTCTCATAAGAACTTTAGATCAGTGATGTCATGTCTGTCTGACTATCCAATCTAACAATGAGAACACATAAGGCAATTAATTAAAGTATGGCAATGTAATTAATAAGGGACCTGAAGCAATTACAGTATGTAAATCAGTTCATTTCAATAAAAACAAAGGCCGTAATTTTTTTGTAAATTTTGTATGTGTTATAATCATACACACTCATATCTCATATCATATGCAAACATATCAGATATGAGCATCTCTGCTTAGATCAATCCTGAATATGACATCATATCAGACAAGTACAAATAGGACCATGCATCCACATCCAAAATGTTTCCATCCATTGTCACTAGACTTTGGTTACAGCAGCCCAATTTGATTCTTAATGAAACACAGAAGTTAAATATTCAAGAGTGTGTTTGAGAGCCTGTTAGACAAGTTTCTCTCTAAGTTAGGGCACATCTGAAAATCCAAATATATGGCTGAGCACAGTGAAGAAAATATATTACATTCTTATATCAGACAAGAAAATTAAGAACAAGCTCTCGTGCTACAATTAAACGGGGTTGTGTTTATGTTCAAATTCTCTATGAACTCCTGCTACAACTTTGGATGTCAACATTTTCTGATTGCTCTAAGAGCATGAGTTGTGACTTTGTGTTGACATTTCATAATGTTGCAGAAGATGTACAAGTTTGGTGTGATGTAAAATAGAATTCTAATTAAAGTGTAAATGTAGTCACACAGCTTCATTTTTCCTAGTAATATGTCAACATGTCTAAGGAAATGTTCAAATTCTTGATGATAATTGTTTCATTTTCACTGTCACAATATACATATTTACATTGTCCCTATAAAACACTTAACAACTTCATGCCATCTAGCTAAATCTTTAACTTTAGTGAACAGCTCTTGCTCAGTGTCCATTGTTTCCTTGTTCCATGGCATAAAAACATTGTGACAGCTTCAAGTCTGTCAACAGAGATTATCTCATGACTACGCATCAGCAGGGAATGCAGGAAGTCGGGGCGGCTGTGGCTCAGTCGGTAGAGCGGGTTGTCCACTAATCCACTAATCGTAGGGTTGGTGGTTCGAATCCCGGCCCGGGTGATCCCATGCCGAAGTGTCCTTGGGCAAGACACTGAACCCTAAGTTGCCCCCGATGGCAAGCTAGCACCTTGCATGCAGCTCTGCTACCATTGGTGTGTGAATGTGTCTCATTTGTACGTCGCTTTGGATAAAAGCGTCTGCTAAATGAATAAATGTAATGTAAAGTCCCTAGTTCCATCTGAAAGGTCCACTTAATGCATGCAGTAATTGGTGATTGGTGGCACAAAGATAAGTTTGACACTGATGATCCTGTTTACAAAAACAAGAATAGGAATGAGGCATTAACTTTTTAAAAGATCTGTTAGGTCAATTGAATGTTGGCAAAAAAGGAAAGAACAAGAATCTTGTAAAACACATTACACCTCCACGCCAGTAGAGGGTGCCCTTCTCTGAGCATGAGGGACTCTTCTTCTTTAATGTCCTGCTTCACAAAATCCTCTTGTAACGTCTTTCTACTTTTTTGAATCTGTATTTTGTCACTTGCCTGTTTTTTTTGTTTTGTTGTGTTTTTTTTTTTTGTTTTGTTTTTTGTTTTGTTTTGGTTTTTTTTACTTTGAACTTGTGTTTGGTTTTGCAATTGTTAGTAATGGATCATTTTGTATGGATGCGTCCCTTCCTCCCTGTTTAGAAACCTGTGAAGTTTTAAATAAGTTGTATACAAACAATGAGTGTATTTGCACAATGTGCAATATACTGCATAAGGCTCTCAATTTTTAAGAGAAACTTACTTGCTTGATTTACTAACTGTGTTCACTGTAGTTCAGTTTGTGACTGTTTAATGAGTTGCTTGTTTGATGTGGGGTGCTTTGTTTCTTCTTCTTTCTCCAAAGACAAGGCTTTTAAGCAAGAGGTTCCTCCCCTGGAAAGATCTAATAGAATATAATATATATTTTTACAGACGACTAGTAGGAGGTGAGACACACAGTGTCATAATCTGATTTGTAGCTTGTCATAATCATTTGCATTTATTCACTTAGCAGACGCTTTTATCCAAAACAACTTACAAATGAGAGCACACTCACACAACAATGGTAGCAGAGCTGCCATGCAAGGTGCTAGCTTGCCATTGGGGGCAACTTAGGGTTCAGTGTCTTGCCCAAGGACACTTCGGCATGGGATCACCCGGCCGGGACTCGAACCGCCAACCCCACGATTAGTGGATTAGTGGACAACCCGCTCTACCCACTGAGCCACAGCCGCCCTGATATATTCAATTATATCTACGAATGTCCGCTACAGCCTAAAACGCAAACAAATACACAAAGAGAAAATATGTGCATCTGCATGTAACAATCCTCAACACTCTTCAGTGTCATGTCCATTACATATATATTTTAGGTATTCTTTTCTTTTGAACATGAACTCGCACCTTGTAATTTTAATTGAAATGTGGTATTTCTTCTTGTTGAGTTGGAAAAATCTCAGGTTTATTTTTTAAACTGTGCATAATTTTGTTTAGTGTTCGATCATATTTGACTCTTCTCCATCCTAGCTGTCTCTGTCAACATGGCAGCCATTTTTTTTTTGTTCTAACTAAAGCCTTAGCACTTCCTAACAACATTAGTTATGCAGTTCACACAGTACCACATTACACTGTGTGTGATTTCTTTTGTGAGTTTTTTAAACCTACCAGTTGTCCTTCAAACTAATGGAAATGTACAATATAGGCTATTTAATGCATAAAAATCTGGTCACACAATAAAAATAAAAAGACTAAGTGTTTGATACAGTGATGTGAAAAAGTGTTTGCCCCCTTCCTCATTTCCTGTTCCTTTGCATGTTTGTCACACTTA
>JAFFST010049898.1:80470-105080 GCA_022414735.1 Noturus placidus
TACACATACACATACACACACACACACACACACACGTAATAAGAATAGAAAAATAAGATTTAGAGTTGTAAAAATAATAATAATAGTAATGGTAATATGTACACTATGGACAACTCAATGTATGTACAGATGAATTCAAATTTGAATATATACAACAAATAATAATAATATGTAGTTTGATGATGCAAAAAAACAGCTACCAGTGCTACGGTATGTTATTGTTGCATTAAAGAGTCTGACTGCTATAGCGATGAAGGACCTGCGGTAGTGCTCTTTCTTGCACTGAGGGTGCAGCAGTCTGCTGCTGAAGGAGCTGCTCAGGGACCCCAATGTTTCATGCAGGTTGTGAGAGGAATGGCCCATGATAGGCGCCAGCTTAGCTAACATCCTCCTCTCCCCCACCACCTCTATGCTGTCCAGAGGGTAGCCCAGGACAGAGTTAGCCCTTTTAACCAGTTTGTTGAGATGTTTCATGTCCCTGTCTGTGCTCCCATCTCCTCATGAAACTACTGCATTTAAGATGGCAGATGCTACCACAGTGTCATAGAAGGTTTTAAGCAGGATCCTGCACACACCAAAAGACCTCAGGCTCCTCAACAGGTGGAGACGACTTTGGCCCTTTTTGTACAGGACATCTGTGTTTGTGGACCAGTCCAGTTTATTGTTGTGGAGAACACCCAGGAATTTATATGTCTCCACCCTCTCAATATCAACACCCAGGATGCTCACTAGCGTAGACCGGGTCGGCCTCCTACAGAGGTCGACTACCATCTCCTTTGTCTAGCTAGTGTTGAGGCAGAGGTAGTTTTATTCACACCAATTGACAAATTCAGCGATTACCTCCTGGAATTCCTGATCATTCTCCTCTGGTACTTGTACAACACTGACCGTATCATCAGAGAGCTTCTGCATTTGGCAGCTGCTAGTGTTATGCCTGAAGAACACTGTATACAGGGTGAAGAGAAATGGAGCAAGCACTGTACCCTGCGGTGTTTCCTTGCTGCTGACCACCACATCAGACATACAGTCCTGGAGCCTCAGACATTTGTAGCAAATCATTGGAATTAAATCTACTGAATTTCCCCAAACTGTGCAGGCAAAAAGTGCATGTGGTGTGTCTATGATGTACAGAACCATTTCTATTTTAAAATATATTGCAAAGATTGAGAAAGGGAAAAGGGGATTATGAACTGGATATTGTCCATCAATCAAAATATGTGAAATACCTGTTTGCCCACACACAAGCAGAAAAATAAAAATGTCTCCCTTTTCCATTTCCAGAATTCTGTGGCTGGCTTCAGGTTTTTAAGTGGTTTTTGAGATGTAGCTGGGCAGGAAATTTTGCTGAAACCTTTAAAGACTGGTTGATGATATTACCTTGAACACATCTGAAAACATGTACATCTAAAACCAATCAAAACAAACTGCTAGACTGCATGCTGGATGACGAGATAGTCTTGATGAGTCAAGTGTGATAGCCTCTCAACCTAATTTTGTTTGATGCTATGATGTTATTTGGGGAAAGCAATGGCAAACTACCCCACTACTTCTGCCGAAATGCTTTGTGGATCACGTCGATGAAATACGTGGAGAGTGATGATGCATAAAGTGTCCGAAGGTCGGTCTCGACTAATCGGTGATACATAGATAGATGATGTTATTAATGTCATCCTGCCCTACCAGATTATATGGTCATAAGCTGCTGCTCCCTACAAAATAACGTGTTGATATACTTTAAGTGTTGATATACTTTAATTATCTCGCCTAGTTCAAAGATACAGTGCTGTGAAAAAGTATTTGCCATTTGCCTGATTTCTTGTTTTTGTATATATCTCATACTAAATTGTTTCACAAAATCTAATATATAAACAAATGCCTCATTACACCTGGCTTAACCTACAGACAAGCATGGTGGTGGAAGTGTGATGGTGTGGGGATGCTTTGCTGCTTCAGGACCTGAGCAACTTGCAGTAATTGTGGGAAACATGAATTCTTTTCTCTACCAGAAAATCCTAAAGGATAATGTCTGGTGTTCAGTCCATAAATTGAAACTCAACCTCATTGTTGTATTAAATACTGCTAAAGGGTCTGTTTAGCGTATGAGTCACTTATTGTTACAGAAGGTATCCCTTGAATGAGTCAAGACTCCGTTGAATGAATTCATAGTTTTGTTGTTCAATATGCCTGCACTTTACTCTCCAAGAAGCATTTATAAAAGCAGTGACTTATGTTTGTTCAACAAGCCTGTTTCATTGCTACAGTAAAACAACCACAGTGCCTGTGTGTGCTATTCTCCTAAGTGCCAGTGGTTACACTTTTGATGTATTTCTTCCATGCGTGTATGTGTGGTGCTTAGTATTGGATTCTATGAAGAGTGGAATGATGATCAATTAACACAAAAATGCAAAATCCCTATTCTGTTTTTGTTTTCAAATGAAATGTAGAAGTCATATTTATTAGATGAAGTATTACATATGTATCTTTAATATCACAGCTCAATACCAACATAGATTTCTTTGGTCTTTTTACCCACTTCACATGCTTTAAATTGATTATTATTTTTATTAAAATTATTATTATTATTATTATTATTATTATATGATAATAATAATAATAATAATAATAATAATAATAATAATAATAATAATAATAATCCAGAATTCTGGGTTATTATTATTATTATTATTATTATTATTATTATTATCGTTTTTTGCTTTTTACTATGTGGAAGATGGTCATTTATAATTATATCTGAATGAAACTGAATTGCACAAGTATTGGTTAAAATAAACATATGGAGCTATGAGTGACAGGTTTCAGGGTAAAAAAAAAGAGTGTTATGTAATGTTCAGTATTGTTCCAAGTACAATATGTGTGCTTGGTAGAATGCTCAAAGCTGAACATTTGTTCTACCAATGCAAAGACAGAAGTGACAAGGAGTGACAAGGATCAGACGCAATTCCCTTAGAGATCAGGATAAATGTAGGATGTGAAGATGTGCATTGATTGAGCCATGAGGTGCAAACTTCCTGGACAAGGAGCTGTCACATATTCTGACAGGGAGCACTTCAGCGATGCACAGTATAGAGTTCACACCTTACCCACCTGATTACATGTGATAATGAAGTGACAATCTAATTTGGACACCCACCAAAAAAGCTTTCTTGTATCTTTATAAGATTGCCCTGTTTTGCCATTTGATGAACACAAAAGACGCTGAAAGCAGTGGAACCTCCACATTCAACCAGATAGTTAAAATAATGTCACAGTATTTTATTTTACAGTGTTTTGATTATCTCAACATTCCACATAGCTTAAAATTTTGCATGAATTATGTCCAGGTCAATAAAAAGAAATACTTATATAAGCCTCTACAAGCTTTGTTTCTTTAACTTTGATCTTTACCAAATAAATGTGAATCTTCATCTTTTGTTCTCTGTGTAATGTGATAAGGAATATCTTTGAACAGTTTTTAGATGGATTGTTTAACTAGAGTAAAGGTTCCTACACAAGACCTAGGTGTCTAACTACTTTTTTTGCAGTGTACACTTTTCTGCTTATGATCCTGAGAGTCAGCTGGTTCGTTTGATATGTCCAAATATCTATCCATCCATCCATAACACTTATGTCACAAAGGGTCACAAGAAACTTGGAGCTTAGACCAGGCAGGGGATACCCTGGATAGGGTGACAACCCATTGCAGGTCACAATCACACACATACTCCAGACAATTTAGAGATGCCAATCAGCCAACAATGCATGTATATGGACTAGGGGAGGAAACTGAAGTACCCAGAGGAAACCCCAAAGCACGGGGAGAACACACAAAATCCACACAGGCAGGAATCGAACCACCAACCCTGGAGGTGTGATGAAAATGTGCTAGACCATTCCCCCTTCATAGCCCTTATTTGTTTCAAAGACAAATATTTGCTTGCATTTATATATGTATATTTGGAGTGTCAATAATTTTCACCCTGGTGTATTTTAGAGAAAATATGACTATTTAAAAAGGGGGGGATTGTGTATAGTGTTTAACTTTTTTCTCACTCTTTTGGTGTGTAACAAAAATTCCAGAATTGACTGATTCAGACCATAATACACGTACAAACAGACATGTTAGTGTAGACTTGTTCTGCTGTTATGAAACTGTGTGCAGTTTATTTGACTGTTGATATACAATAGGTTATACACATTACACTTTCTCTGATGGCACATCCTCTCGATTAAATGTAGTTGGTTAAAATATTTAATATAACACTTAGTGGCAGACATTTTCTTTTTTTTCTTATAAAAAGTCTATCCCAGGGCACCACACACACGCACACACACATGCACATTTTCACACACTCCGTCACATCCAGAGGCAATTCGGCATAGACATTCCTAGCAGTGGTGTATTGCTGTTTGAAAAAAAAGGTGCTGTAGGAGGAAACCCGAGGACCTGGAGGACACAGGAATAACATCAAACATGGGAACTGGGAACATTGGGGCTGTGAGTTGGCAACATTACTCACTGCAACACATCATGTAAAAACTTTTTTTTTTAAGGATTCCAAAGAATCCATCACCTTCATCTACTGTAGAGTTTAGAAAGCAGTTAAATAAAATGTAAAGTCTTTTTGTTGTTGTTTGTTGATAACTCATCATCAATTTTGAATTTAAAAAAAGCAAACAATCAAACAAAAAATATTATACAGATCAGTCATGAGCTCAGGTTACTGTGTGGACACCTACTGTGCATGTTCTCCCTGTGTTCATGTGGGTTTCCTCCAGGATCCCTGGTTTCCTCCTACTTCCTCCAAAACATTCACATATGCAAATTAGCTATGTTAAACTGCCCCTAGATGTGAACGAGTGTGTGCATTGTGTCTTGCAATGGTCAGGTGTCCCAATGATCCCAGGATTGCCTCAGACTCACCTTGACCCTGACTAGGATGAAGTGCCTACTGAAGATAAGTGTATTTAGGTGAGTGTGTGATGAACTGCACGGTTTAGTGATCCCCAGTCTACCTCATGACTGGTGTGTTAATCATCTGATAAGTTCAGTCAGGTGAGTGCGATTTTAAAAACAGCAGAGCAGGGGAACTATGGGAAACACTGATCCAGCACACATGTTATCCTCGTGATAAGTTCAATCATGTGTGCTGGAATAGTAAACACCCTGAGATCTGGAGTAAAGGAACAGGATCTGGAGAGGGAAACACTGGCTAAGGAAACACGTCCGGTGTCCTGCGCGTGCCAACGAGTCCGTGAGAGAGAGAGAGAGAGAGAGAGAGAGAGAGAGAGAGAGAGAGAGAGAGCAGAGCTGCCGCCTGCCACACGGAGAAGCGTGCGCGCACACGGTCTTTTCGTTTCGTCCAGCGGACCTTATATACGTGTTTGAGGAATATACTTTGAATTTGCGTGGGGAATTTTCTGTCTGCTGTAAGACTCTGTGGAGAAGAAACAGGACACGACAGAAGAGAGAGAGGGAGAGAGAGAGAAGGAGAGAGAGAGAGAGAGAGAGAGAGAGAGAGAGAGGACGCGGCTGGTGTACAGAGCGAGCGCGCGCGCACGAGATACAGCGAGGAACTGAGAACCTAGAGCATCAATGCATGGAGAGAGCGTGAGTTTAAAATGCGCACCACTCACATTATCCTGCTCTGATTTTAGGGAGGGAGAAAAAAAAAAAAAAAAAGAACACTTCAGGTATCTTGAACTGCACGTGCGTTTATTTGTATGCATGCTTTCTTTCACCACACATTCCAGCTTCTCAGCAGGTTCCTGGGTTGAATTATCACCGCCTCCCTTATTTCTTAAGTGTTCATTGATATTGATTGATTTATTTATTTATTTATTTATTTATTTTTGGAGGGTGGATCAATAGAACCATGAACATCTGTGCTTAAAAAAAAAAAAAAACCTGTTACATGCATTTGCTTGCACAGGCTGAGTGTTGCAAATCTGTTGCATTCACAATTGCATAAGAGCACATGCATGACTCAGAATGGATGCAGCAAGTCTTCAGTGTCAGTCCTGTTGCAAGCATTTGACATGACACATGACAAGAAACTTCAGCCTACTAGATTAAATCTGGATGTATTCTGCAGTAAGGAAAGCAGTGTGTGATGTTGGACAGGACTTGCTTGTTGTTAAATATGATGGTATTTTGCACCATCTGAGGAAACAAGAGCAGACACGATGTAGGATTAATCCCGGATGCAGCCGCAGCAGAAATGTGAGTGTGAGGTGCTCTGTTTTAGAGAACCACTCGTACACTAAGACAAGGAGCTTGATTATGAGACTATGAGATGAGAGTGCGTCTGTTTCAGATATTTTGTAGCAAAATCACAATAACGTATGCTTGGGTGCTTATGAGAGACAGATACCCCTGGGAGCGGACTCTGCAGTTCACTCACAGTTTGGTCTCGGTTTATTTTGAGCCGAAGAAGCACAACAAAACTGCCAGTATTGAATGAGAATTAGTGATTCTGTAATTGCAGCTGGTCCCAAATTGACTGTAAAATTGACTGGAAAATCAAACATACATCATTTTTCTCGTAGCCAATGAATTGAAATGAGCCTAGTGTCTAACACTTGATTCATTGGAGCTACAAGGGTAATCATGCAATCATCTAAAATGTATTATCGAGAGGCATAATACACAACCTAAAATTCACCAAACTATTCCTTAATTTAGCAGTGTCAGGGTTAAATAGAGAAAAATTTTTTCAAGGATTTATGGTATTGCTGTTGAAGGCAATTAATTTCAATTCAGTTAGCAGACGCATCATGTTAATATCAATCATGTTTAGCATTTTATTATACTATGTTGTGTGATACTGTGTAGAACCTTTTCAGTGATTAAAGAGCTCTCATGAACATCTATGCAATTTCATTTTATATGTAAGACCTGTGCACTTACTGTATTCCCTTCTCTTGGCATGGAGGACTACAGTGTGCACATTTATTACATTTGTATTATTTATATTATTTATTGCAGGGGTTTTTTTGGTGGGGGGGGGGGTAAGGAAAATAGTTTGGAAAGCTTGTTCTTCAAATAGGATTATTTTCCTTTCACTACAGTCTTATTACTAGTTTTTAGAATATAGCATGTCATTCCTAATCCGGTCAATAGCTCCGCCCTCTACAAATGGAATCCTACTCAAGTGTCTATGCCAAGGCCTGAATCCAAAACAGAGCAAACACTGATTAACACTGCTGGAGAACTCTCTCTCTCTCTCTCTCTCTCTCTCTCTCTCTCTGTTATTCTCTTCTTTCTCTCTCTCTCTATCTCGCTCTCTCTCTGTGTTATTCTCTTCTTTCTCTCTCTCTGTTCTCTCTCTCTCTCTCTCTGTTATTCTCTTCTTTCTCTCTCTCTCTCTCTCTCTCTCCTCTCTCTCTCTCTCTGTGTTATTCTCTTCTTTCTCTCTCTCTCTCTCTCTCTCTCTCTGTTATTCTCTCTCTCTCTCTGTTATTCTCTTCTTTCTCTCTCTCTCTCTCTGTTATTCTCTTCTCTCTCTTCTCTCTCTCTCTCTCTCTGTTATTCTCTTCTCTCTCTCTCTCTGTTATTCTTTTTCTTTCTCTCTCTCTCTCTCTCTCTCTCTCTTTCTCTGTTATTCTCTTCTCTCTCTCTCTCTCTCTCTTTTTTTTCTCTCTCTCTCTCTCTCTCTCTCTCTCCTAATTTTAATAGACTTGAGTAGCTGAGGTACGACTCAGAAGTGATACATGGTCGCTTTGCATTAGAAAGGACTAATCACACACCATGATGCCGCATGTACCACGACATGGGCAAGAAATCTGTCCCAACGGAAATTGAAGCATGACTCATATCCCTGGCAAGGGTTGTGCTCTTTATTATCAACCCCTAACCTCTTTAGAGTAATGATGCATTTACGCCTATATGGTGCATATGTGAGCCATTTTGGGCTTTTTATTCATTCACAGAACACTTGCTTGCAAAATTATACTCCTATGTTTTATGGGCTTCTGAGTCATGCTGACGTCTTTTAGGTAGTGAGGTAATTAGGTGAGTGACGATGCATTGGTATTACTGTATACCAATTTTTACACTTTTGAAGAAAGCCAAGATTATGAAGCACAATGTGATTCTGCTGATTTAACATGCTAAAGTACAATTACAGATTTGTTTTTAAATTGGCTGAAGATTTTTGATAATTGTGGATGGATGGATGGTGATGTCAGTATTGAGCCAAATAATGGTGATAACTAATTGTGACAGTCATTACCATGTAGTCCTAATGATTATCAAATTACGTTTCTAATGATCAGATTCATTTTAATGGCTTTTCATCGAGTTTCTTTTTAATCAATGAACATTTGTTTCTTCCACCCACATGCATCACCATCTGCTATGTTAATTGTAGCTTTGTGGTATGAATAATAAATGCTGAATTACAAATATGGGGATAAATAGCAAACTTGGCTCAAGTTTGATAAAATTAACACCAGTTTATTTAAATATGTTGATCAAATCACACAACAAGCCAGTAGGATTTACAATAATTTGAATGAACTATTTTAGTTTTTTTGATATCTTCACCCAATAGTTATTTGTCTAAAATAACTCATCAGACATATAATCAAACCCTTGTATTTAATTGTATGGCATTTACTGTCTCATCATAGTGCATTGGATGGTTATTTTAACATTCTTTACTTATCACATTCATGGAAATAACTGGAAGCATGTCTCTGGTGTCCTGTAGGACTGTATGCTGATTGAGGTGTCCAGAATCACTCAACATTTCTCTGTTGCAAACACACAATAACAGAGTCCTGGAGTTACAATTACTCTCATGCTCGGTTGTCATTCATTCAGCAGTGATTGTGTTTTATTTGTACACAGACCAAGAGCTTGACTCAATCAACTGACCACAGGTCGTGACTGTCACTCCAAAACAAAACCAGCAGGAGTCTGTAATCTGAATCACCTATATGTGTGTAAGAAATGGCCCATGAGCACTGTGAACAGCAATCTGGGAAAATATGCCACTCCTTGTGGAATCACATAATGACTGCTCTCAGTAGGTTTCATTATAGCATTCATGAACTCAGTCCTGCAGCATTTCAACAGTAGCATTACAATTTGCCATATGCTCGAGACTGGAGGTTTATTTTGGTATGATAATACACAATATTAAGGATATTTGAATTAGTTATATGAACTCAATAACGTATTGTGGTAACACTGGTGCCAAATCAGTGTGAACAGTTCTAGCAGAAATAAAAACTATTGTAGCATGTACATGAAAACACCATAAAAATATCTTGAATATAGGCAATTATATCAACTAGTACTGATCTTTATTAGATTATTTTTAAACAAACTTTTCAAGATTTTCTTTTGCAATTATTGTCTAAGCTTGAAATTGTCTTATTCTATTTGCAGATGGTATATTTCTAGAAGCAAAACAATCTGCCAATAGAATATAGACATTTTTAAGCTTGAAATTAATATAATGTTTTCAATTTATTGTTTACTTAGTGAAATGCTCACAATATTATTTGGGGGGAAATGCCCACAAAGCATTAAACCATGTGTGTGCTATGTGTTTGCTAATGAATTAAGACAAGCTTAAGGAAGAAATACAAGCAAATACTGCATTCTTAAAGTAATTATATTCTGATACTATTGCAAACTGAGATAAAAATCTAAGCAAAAAAAAATTATTTGAATTATCAATGCTTACAAATGCCTTGTTGTTGGTAAGTGGCATATTGAAGCGCATCTCATTGCATTGGAGAGGTATCAAACCTAGAATTTATCATATATTTACCATATAACCCTACTACATGGTGCTTTTTTTAAATTTAGTTCATTATGCAAGGAAATCTGCTGTAATATTTTCATTGACTGATATTCAGCCTGTATATAAAGTGTAACATATGAAAATATACTATGTTGGGTGGCACAGTGGTACAGAGCTTGGGTTACTGTCCATATGTATTTTCTGTGTATGTTCTCCCTGTGTGTCTGCTGGCTTCCTCTGGGTTCTCTGGTGTCCTCCTACCTCCCAGAAATATGCCAGTAGGTGGCACAGACAGAATGTGTGTACATGGTGTCCTGCAGTAGAGTGACAGTCCAGTCTGGGTGTGGCTCCACCACAAAACTGACTAGTATAAAGCAGCTGCTGAAGATGAATGAATGAATATATGGTATGTCCTCAAACAGTTCTTTATACTGAGATGTGCATTAGACTAGGTTTCTTTTTTTTTCACCTTCTATAGCAACAAGATTTGGTCTTTGAATGAAGAAGCACTGTCAGCTAATGTAGGAATGTGAAGCTTTGTACTTTTCAGCCTGAAGTTAAAATAACCAAGGCTTTCACTCCAAAACTTCTAAGCACCTTTTGATCAGCAGTAGCTAAGGCAAAGCATGCTGCAGGCCTTTTTCAGCAACTCTATACTAGAGGTGATGTCATGATTCAGAGATTGTTAGAGCTTTTTTGAGATACTTTTTACAGTACACTCCACTAATATTGGCACCCATGGTAAATTTTGCTTGTATTTTCTCATTTGTAAGTCGCTTTGGATAAAAGTGTCTGGATAAAATAAATGTAAATGTAAATATGTGCAAAGAAGGCTGCTGAATAATTGTTTTTTATTGTTTAACCTTTTTGATCTTTTGTTAAAAAAAATATTCACAGTACAAAAATATACTCTGCTCTCAAGGATATCAAAAAATTGCAAACTTTGTTAAATATATATGTGCAAAATTACTGGCAACCCTGTGAATTCATCCATCCACGTTCTATACCGCTTATTCTTCACGGTCATGGGGGAACCTGGAGCCTATCCCAGGGAGCATCGGGCACAAGGCGGGGTACTCCCTGGACAGGGTGTCAATCCATCACAGGGCACAATCACATACACACTCACACACACATTCATACACTATGGACACTTTGGACATGCCAATCAGTGCAATGAGAGGAAATTTTAGTACCCAGAGGAACCCCTGCAGCATGGGGAGAACATGCAAACTTTACACACACAGGGCAGTGGTGGGAATCAAACACCCAACCCTGGCAGTGTGAGGCAAACATACTAAACACCATGCGCCCCCTATGAATTCATATGAGAGAATATATTTGAAGTATATTCCCATCGATCGTTAATTTTTTTAGTACACCTGGGTGACTAGGAACAGGAAATTGTTAAAAAACAACTTCCTGTTTCACAGGGGTATAAATATCAGGTAACACATAGGCCAAATTTCCTTAGTCATAATAATGGGTAAGACCAAGGAATATATCTGTGATGTGCTGCAAAAGGTTGTGGAGCTTCACAAAATGGGAAGTGGCTATAAGAAAATAGCACAAGCATTGAAAATGCCCATTTCCACCATCAGGGAAATAATAAGAAGTTCCGGTCAACTGGAAATGTTATGAATCAACCTGGAATTGGACGTGTGTCTACATTGTCTTAATGCACTGTGAAGAGGATGGTTCGAGTGTCCAAGAAATCTCCAAGGAGCACAGCTGTAGAACTGCAGAAGTTAGCTGCATCTTGGGGTCAGAAAGTCACCTACATCACCATAAGTTGTTTGGAAGGGTGTCAAGAAAAATACCTCTACTCTCATCCAAAAACAAACAAGCGTCTTCAGTTTGCCAGACACTACTAAAACGTCAAATGGGATCGGGTTTGATGGTTAAATGAAACCAAAATAGAGCTTTTTGGCAATAAACATGAGAGGTGGTTTGGGCACACACAGAGAGGTAGCCATATGGAAAAGTACCTCATGCCCACAGTTAAATATGGTGGTGGCTCTTTAATGTTTTGGGGCTGTTCTTCTGCCAGAGGACCTGGACATTTTGTTAGAATACATGGCATCATGGACTCTATTAAATATCAACAGATATTAAATGAAAACCTGACTGCCTCTGCCAGAAAGCTTAAAATGGGCCGTGGTTGGATCTTCTAGCAGGACAATGATCCAAAACATACATTAAAAGCAACATAAAATGGTTTACTGAACATCAAGATCCTGTCATGGGCATCTCACTCCCCTGACTTGAAACCCGTAGAAAGCCTGTGGGGTAACTGAAGAGAGTCCACCCGAGTGGACCTGGTGAGATTCTGTATGGAGGAATGGTTTTTGAGATTCTGTATGGAGAAAGTGTTTCCAATTGTTTGAAATCTGTGAAATCAGAGTATTTTTGTGATTTTTTTTTTAAACAAAAGATCAAAAGGCTAAAAAATAAAGACAATTTTTCACAGCCTTCTTTGCTCATATTTACCAAGGCTACCAATATTAGTGGAGGGCATGGTATTTAATATGTATAATTTGTGCTGCAGTGATAGAAGCAGGTAGGCTGTCATTCACTGACCTTCTCATCACCTTTCTATTTCTGCGGTAAGCCACATAGCATGGTGCTTATGTAAGGAATAATGCTGCCTCGTAGTAAAGTAGCTTGCAAGTAGTATTTCATTTCTTATCATGCACAATTTGAATCATTCATCATGCGGCTTTCTGTCTGTTGGTTGGAAACCAGAGGAAATGATTCAAACAGATATCAGTGACATCAACAGAACAGTTTCACTGTGAGCTGAAACTACTTTGTCTTGCGAATTCTAATATCAACATAAAATAAATGTGATATACATATTAAGCAAACCAATTACCTGTTCTAATACCTGGATAAAAATTCTTGTTTGTTTATCCTTCCTGTTGTTAATAAACCTTATGAGCTCCACTTGGGTCTTACTTCCTGTTCAGGCAAGTAGGTTAATGGTTTCCTGATTATTATTTGTTGTTGCTTAATAACTTAAATAAATGCACCTCCATGAATAATTAAAGAATAAACACAGTAACAGGTGCTTTCATTAGTATGAAGAGCAATTAGCATTATGAATTCCCCCACCAACACTGGAAGGTTTAGTTATTCTGTCTATATAGCATGTCTGCAAATCTTCATTCTGCTGCAGTTAAGACAGATGCACGACTGATGTTCTTTTTAGAAAACTCCAAACTGTTAATATATGCAGGAAAAGTGGTCAAAGCAATGTGTTCAAATAGACATTGCTCAAGAGAGTGCACCGACAGGTCATCTGGCTTGAAGTTATAAAGTAATTACCTAGTAATGAAATGCATTACATTTTAAATTTGTCATTTGATGACAGTTACTGATGTCAGTAAAAGTACATTACTTGCATTACAAATTTATTCTTAAGAAAACAATATTAAATAATGCATTTTTAAAATAAATCACATATTGTGCGCCTGCCAGAGGTCTTAACCTGGCCTGGAAATACGGGACTGTATATTGTAAGATTTTTTACTTTAGCCCCGAATAATTCTCCACTTGGAGCAGCTTGTCTCTAAGTAACTGAACGTCAGTAAAAGTGTTGTATTTTTAAATCTTTAATGAACGGAGGCGAGACTAATCAGACAGGGTTTACAGGAACATACTTGGAAATACCCGTGTCTTATTGGCTGACAGCTAACAGTTCTGCCTAACGCTAGCTCACAGTCAGTGTGAGAAAAAATGGATATACACCAGTTTTATTTTAACCAGTAAAGGAGTTGAAATTGAAACAGTAACATCCTCTGCTGCTGAGCAGGAAAACAAGGTGTGTAAATGTCTGTATGGGTTCCAGTTTACGTGAACATGATATGAGCAGAGCATAATGAAAAATAATGTACTTTGCATGGCACTGCAGCAGCTATAAACCCATACAATGATAGCTTAGCTCTGCCTTCCCTTGGCTAGTGACCCCAAACTAGCTTAGTTAGAAAAGTTTTTTTTTTACTATTGGCGTGGTAGTCCTACAAACAGTGACAACACCTGAGGCAAGTGTCATGATAAATCTGACTTTTTCTGATCATGTCGTACATTGAAGCGCACTAAAATTACTGAAAGAACTATGAGTTTCACTTTGTAGTGTGTTTTTTAGGTTTGATAGGTTTTTAAAGTAACTTAAAAGTGAAGTAATTAGTAATCTGATTACGTTTTACATACATAATCAGTAATGTAAATAGAATTTAGTCATTTGTAGTGGATTACTTTTTTTTGATTAACCCAACACTGGTCTCGGCACCATAAGGATCGTACAGTTTTAAAAGATGACTCTGAATCTCAGCTGAGCTGTTTGTGGCGATTTCAATTTTTCAGACTGAAAAAAACCCCAAAACATTTCAGAGACGCATTTTGAGAACCTAATTTATTCCTTAGCTAGATTCTGTGTACATATGCACTGTTCAGATGATTGCAGGTCTCCATTTCTCATTTCTTTCCACTATATATAAAATGTAAATAAATAAATAAATAAATAAACATACAGTATCAACAAACATATACATATTGCTACATACATTTTGTTGAATGTCGAAATATATCAAAATATGTATTTCTACCAAATCTGTAATGACTATATGATAATTTTTGTATCTTAAAAGTAAATTTTAATGCTGAGTAACCGGGAATTCACATTGAATGGCTTGCACTGATCATCCTTTCAATCCACATTGCATTCGCACACTACGCAAGTGTGTGAAATAAACCCAGCTGGACATGTGGGCACGTGAGTCTTATGAAGTTAAGTTGGATTGAAATGTTAATTAAAAATGGATGCATATTTGTTTTGTGTTATGTGTCTGCTGTGGCCATAAAATTAGAACATGGGGCGTTCATGGGATCCATCCATCCATCCATCCTCTACCGCTTACTCCTTTATCAGGGTCACAGGGAACCTGGAACCTATCCCAGGAAGCATCGGGCACACACCCATTCATACACTACAGACACTTTAGACACGCCAATCAGCCTACCATGCATGTCTTTGGACTGGGGGAGGAAACCGGAGTACCCGGAGGGAACCCCAGCAGCACAGGGAGAAATGCAAATTTTGCACACACGGCACCGGCGGGACTCGAAACCCCGGACCCTGGAGGTGTGAGGCAAACGTGTTAACCACTAAGCCCCGAGTTCATGAGATAATATAAGTTTATTTAACATTCAAATGCGCATGTGGATTCCTTTGAATTGTCTGAAAAGGACTAAAACTATGATTTTACTACAGAAACTATGGATTGCATCTGTCCTTACCTTCGTGACGTGACATGAATATAGACATGCCATGTGAAGATTCATAGTTCAATTATATTGTTTTTTGTTTCATGGCTTTTGATGAACAATTGGACAATTGATATTAAATAACTCCTACTGCACCTCAAATCCTCCCCTTAATCCATTTTTCTAGCCTGCACTTCAAACAAGATCCCACACAATATTCTGGCTATTCCAGTGAGAATAAATCAGTGGGATTTAATTTAAACGCAGCTGTAATGAAGCTAGTAATGTGTATAGATTTTTTTTAAACAATGCACATAGATCAAGAGAAAATTTGATGAAGGGTGATGGAAACATTTTTGTAATAAATGTCAGTTTGTGATATTGAGACTGCACTACTGAGCTCAGTCAATCCTGTGAAATCCAGAACACTTCCTGATTTTTTTTTTTTTACAGGAATCTATACTGTTCTCAAAGCTTCTGCAAAAACAATTTGTCCTTTAGAAAGCACCCCACACACACAGAATCAATCGCACAGACATACACACAACATTGTCACTACCTCTACATTTTGCATTGGAGAAAAAAACTCCAAACTATACTGGAAAGTCTGTTACCAGGACCTCAGTGCTGTCAGATTTACCCTGAATATCCTCCAAATCTGTAAGGACCTCACCCATAATATTGTGTGAAAACATCACAGACCTCCTTGGGCTTGCACATCTGCTCTGCCAAACCGCAACCTGATTAGATCATCTGAGCAAATGAGAATAACTTGACTCTCCATTTACATTTGTTAATCCCCTGTTGGAGAGACAAAGACATTTCTATGAACTTCAGATTTGATGGACTGGATTCTAGTTTGTAATCTCTCAGGCTAGATCAAGCACACTCGTGCATTTTATGAGCCATTTTTTATGGAGGATCTCTCAGATGGGAAATAGATAGGTGTTGGAGTCAGAGGCTCTGTAATACTCTGCTGGGGCGAATGATCCATCTACAACCTTGACACGTCCCAGGGATTGTAACTCCTGTGTATGTAGTATATCAAAACCCTTCAGGTTCACAAAATATCCCATCAGGTCTGACCCATTAAAGCTTTTTCATACAGTGGTTTATGGGTATGACTTCTAGATGCAACAGGCTACTCATAAATATCTGTTTATTGGTTGCTCAAATTTGTTTTGGCCTTTTGCGAGCAGTATTAAGGTGTAGGGCTAAAATATTAAGGGTTAATTATTTAGTCTAGTGCTCTTCTATGACCAAAGACGGAAATAGGTGCAGCGGACTTGAATGCATGTTTTAATTTATTATTTGTATATCTGACTGCATTTAATTAATTATCTTACTCCAAAAGATAATATTCCAGTTAGTGCTTAAAGAATAATATCTCAGTGTTCTGATTATATTTAGTCTAAAACATTTTCATGGTAAACTTGCATTTAATGACGTTCCTACGTCAGAGGTTTTTATATAGCCTATGATAAACAATTATTCTTGTTAGCCCAGAGGTTTTTATCGACGTGTTAGCCTAGGCCTTTCCTATTTACTTGTCAGAGGTTTCATTTAAACTTGCAAGTATTAACCTTTTACATTAACTTGTAAGAGGTCGATTTTAATGTGTCTAACACACGACAATTTTAGCTAAAGAAACTTTGTCTAATAACAATATAAATACAGTCATGCACTGTTAATGCAACCTACTTTCTTACAGAAGAACCACTGTATATTTAAAGATAGTAATAACAAATTAATTTATTAAACAAAATAACAAAATAAGGTATACATAAAATAGAGACAAATGGGACTCACAAGAATGTTGATCTGAGTCGTGGACATAGGATGCGTGATGTTAAAGCATTAATAGCAAAAAGCCCTGATGGTAAAAAGGCACTTCTGTGTTATAAGCCCCTTCCTTGATGTTACAAGCCAACCCTTTTATACCCCTGAGACTCTTTGAAATGTAAGTGACCAAGATACCAAATGGGAATGAATCAATGTGTTTTATGGCAGCATGGAATCCAGTTGCTTTGGAACTACAGTATATGTTAGTTCAGTTCCTAATAATGAGTCGGGGTGTGTGTGTGTGTGTGTGTGTGTGTGTGTGTGTGTCTGTGTGTGTGTGTGTGTGTGTGTGTGTGTGTGGAGAAAAAGCACATATTGCAGCATATATTGTAAATGTTGTTTCCTAAACCTGTATGATATTTATGATATCACCACATCGTTCACCATGAAATATGGATAAAATGATACCAAACATGCCCTGAGGAATACTGTAATTAAACCAGTTTGGGTTTACGTGGTATCTCTGAAACACATTCCTGATCATTTTAACCTTAATCAAATTACTGCCACAATTTATAAATCTTCTGTAAATCCCTCCTGCGGGATGTGTGAATGTAGAGCCATTTTAACAGCCCGAGAACATGTGTGGCAGTCATCGTTGGTTGAAAGGCAGTGTGATTACAGAGCTGACCAGGACATGACTCCTGAAGATTCAGTTCCCCCTGGTGTCTTCCGCTGTGTGGAAACATTGGTCAGGAATCTTACTGTCTGGTTTGCACTCTGTTTCAACTGAGGTCAGTTGCCCAGCAGGCAGTGTCTCTCCTTCCAGCAGAAAGATGAATCATTTTCCAGTGGCACTCTTCTCCAAGATACATGAATGTCCCATTTTCAACTTATTCCTTACTTCCTTTCCGGGATACAGGAGACCCTCATATTTCGAAGCGGTCCTGATATATTTCCAATAGACACATATTGCAACTGACAACATACACATGGCATAGTATCATATTTCATGGAAAAAAACAATGTGGTGAGTATTTTACCTTTAAGTGATGTAACCATTTGGTCCCATTTGATAACCCGATCCCTTATAAGGATCACTAATACATTATAAAAAATTTTAAAAGTGTTGCAAAATTTGGAAAACCCTGGTACTAATCCAGGGAGCCAGAATTGAATTAAAAATAGTAATAATAATGCGCAAGTTGAAAACAGGCTTTATTAACTATCCTGTTTCTACAGAGGTGTAGCCCCTTTAAATATTGTGGGGAGAAGCATTACAAGTTAATATTCAACAGTCAACTCTATCATGTACCTTGGTTGCCCAGGTCTCTAAGAAGACCTTTTGATGTCCCTTATTCTTTCTCTGAGCCATTGTGTGTAAGCTAAGGTTCTGATTCCAATTATACGCATCGGTGCGCCTGGTACAGTCCATAAATATTTCACTTTTGCTAATAGTAAGATAAGATGAACTTACATCAGAAGAGACCAGATACAAAACAGCAGCAGCATCCCCATTGAGTGAACAAACTTCAGCAGCAATCTGCTAGGTGCAGGCTCGTTAGGACACTAAAAAAATACCTGTTGAGGCGTACTGGGAAACCATAAAAATGGTCCCGAATACGGGATTATTTCACCACTAACTGGTGTAAAACTATGTCACGTTACATATTGTAAACAAGGTTGTAAATCTCACACTTCTTGTGTCAGTCACGTGATACCTGCAATCAGGTGATGCAAAGTTGCACAATTGTTATCATCCTAAAAGGTGTTCATCGTGGTGATTAAGTAGATTTGTGCTGAAGAAACCCCAAGAAGAAAGGGCAAAGTAAGTGGGTGAAAGAATGCAGATTAGCAGACATGGGCAGCAGGGAATGTGTGTGCTAGAGAGAGTTGGAGGTGAGTAAAAAGGTTTCTCGGGTTTTTCCTTCCTCCCTTCCTCTGTAGCTCGTTTATGCAATCTCTGCCAGTTACGACACTTTTCACACAAGAGGACGTGGAGTCACCCAACAGCTCCAGATATTTAGCATGCCAAATACCTGTGTGGCGTCGGCCAGCCTTGGTGACACGTCATTGAATAGTTCACACGTAATGACCGACTGCCGATTGGCGAGCACAGATTGCTCACTGAGTTGCCTCCGATCAAAGAGTTTTTGCCGGCGAGCTGGGTGACTTGCAAATCTGGCTTAAAATTGTGTAGTGTGAACTAGCCTTTAGCTGTGTTCTCTGGGTGGATAGAATGGCATTGCTCCTCACTGTCAATCAGAAGGACAATAATTGTGGGTATCCCCCGTGACCCTGAAAAGGAGTAAGCGGTTGAAGATGGATGAATGGATGGATGTGTGAACGCATGTATATGGAAGATGGGCGCTCAAGCCTTATTTTAAGTGTGTTCTCTTGCATTGTTATGTTGGATAAGTATCGTTTCAAAAACATATGATGGCAGTGTTGGACAGGAAGCACAGTTGGTAGATGTTGCGCTATAGGTGAGAACTTTCTAGTGGATGGGAATTGGCAATAAAACTGGAGTAAAAATTGGATCAAAATAAGAGGAAAATGCAATAAATCATGCATTAATCACGTCATCATAAATTAAAAATTATAAGTGGATGCTTAGGATAAAATATTGCTACCCAAGTTCTGTCTTTGTAGAAATTATTGATTTTTAATGGTTAGTAGTAGATAATCCATCATCACATATTCAACCATCTTCGGCAACATCCATTGAGGGTGTGATCTTTCTCAATACACTCCAAGTGGAAGCAGTTCAACAACTATTATAGGCACCAATTAGGTCATAGGTATAATTAGTTTTATATCTCAGTCTACTGATTATAATACAAACCAATTGAACTTTCTTTCCTTTCCTTTTTCTTTGAATTTTTGTCATTTGAAAGCCTGTTTCTTCATATTGTAGCGTGTTTGTATGTTCTCTGATGCAATTGTGTCTTATTGTGTTTTAGAAGATATACTACTTCATTGATGTCCAGAATATGATTACATCACTCTTTGAAAATCCACAGAAGGATAAAATACACAGATCTATATCTATACAGAGCAAGTTTTTGCATCCGACAATAGGTGGTGGAGGCAATTGTTTTTCAGGTTGTCCATGCATTCATCTGTGCATTTGTCCATGTGTCGGTCCATCTGTGCATCCACATGAGATTCTCATTAGCAAGATATCTTAAGACAGAGTGGTTGAATGTTTGTTTGATTTATATAGAATTATCATTGTAACCAGAAAATGAACTGATTAGATTTAGGAATTGATCCAAACGGGGTCAAGGTCAAAGCAAGGTCAAATGTTTACAATTACATTTATGGCATTTGTCTGAAACAGGTTTTCTTCCATACCTTGCTTCATATTTGAAAAATATTTTAAGGGGATTTCAGGCATGTGAATTTGTAACAATAAAGACTAGACTTGGTGGTGGAGGCATCCCCATCAACATTATTGACTTAATGTTCTGATGTTTAGTTTTCATATTATTCTGATAACATTCAATTTTACTAAGCTTCTGAAACATTCCTCTGTCCACGATGGTTTTCAAGCATCCATATAACTCTTGTCTGGTGAACAGTATTATAGGTTTAAGTTTTCTGATTATGATGCATGTGATATGCCAAAATAAGGACTTGCTTAAAAGACAGCTTTTATTTGTGAAATCTCCAACACTGCAACACTGTTAATGACCACTAGCAAATCTATTTGATTTTCAGTATTGTTGCCTAAATAAATAAATAAATACATATGTACATGCATGCATGCATAAATACTATTCAATTACATTTTATTTATATAGAGGTTTTAACAATTGACATTGTCACAAACAGCTTTACAGAAATCAAGATATAAATTTTTAATTGATCCCTAATGAAAAGCTCCCTGAGATGACATGTGGAAGAAACCTTGAGAGTACCCAAGACTCAAAATGGAACCCATCCTATACTGAGTGACAACGGATAGTGCGGTTATAAATCATTTCTCTTCTGTAAAGTTAACCAGTGCTAAGTGTGTTAAAAGGAACTTGGGTATGAGCATCAGAGTAATTTCTGAATTCATTAGAGCTTTAACTTCACATCTATCATATCCAAGTGAAGTTACTATCAATTTGTCAAACTACCTGTCTGCCTTCAAAGTAGTACTTTATTTCAGGAGCACAAACACTGCCCAAAACATACCGTACTTTCCGGACTATAGATCGCACCTGAATATAAGCTGCACTCACTAAATTAAAAAAAAATAAAAAATTGTACATATATAGGCCGCACCTGTCAATAAGCCGCAGGTGTCCATGTTGTAACAGGAGATATTTACACAGAAAGATGTTAGACAAAGATTCTTTTTACACGGCTGATTAAAAAAAAAAAAATACAGTTGCCTATAAGGAGTAGTCATTGATCTAACTTCATCTTCCTCCTGCGCATTAAAACCACTAAAGTCGTCTTCTTCAGTGTCGGAATTGAACACTTTCTCAGTCTCTCTTTTGTTGTCGCTCTCACTAATGTCACTTACAGTGGGGGAAAAAAGTATTCGATCCCCTGCTGATTTTGTACGTTTGCCCACTAACAAAGAAATGACCAGTCTATAATTTTAATGGTAGGTTTATTAGAACAGTGAGAGACAGAATAACAACTAAAAAATCCAGAAAAACGAATGTAAAATTGTTATAAAATGATTAGCATTTTAATGAGGGAAATAAGTATTTGACCCATCTGCAAAACATAACTTAGTACTTGGTAATGACTTAGTAATTACTTGATATTTTCAATGCCCTGGCTGAGGGAAGGAGGTTCTCACCCAAGATTTGACGGTACATGGTCCCGTCCATCGTCCCTTTGATGTGGTGAAGTTTTCCTGTCCCCTTAGCAGAAAAACACCCCCAAAGCATAATGTTTCCTCCATGTTTGACAGTGGGGATGGTGTTCTTGGAGTCATAGGCAGCATTCCTCCTCCTCCAAACACAGCGAGTTGAGTTGATTCCAAAGAGCTCCATTTTGGTCTCATCTGACCAGAACACTTTCACCCAGTTGTCCTCTGAACCATTCAGATGTTCATTAGCAAACTTCAGACTAGCATGTATATGTGCTTCCTTGAGCAGGGGCACTGCAGGATTTCAGTCCTTCACGGTGTAGTGTGTTACCAATTGTTTTCTTGGTTACTATGGTCCCAGCTGCCTTGAGGTCATTGGCAAGATCCTCCCGTGTAGTTCTGGTCTAATTCCTCACTGTTCTCATGATCATTGCAACTCCACGAGGTGAGATCTTGCATGGAGCCCCAGGCCGAGGGAGATTGACAGTTCTTTTGTGTTTCTTTCATATGCGAATAATCGTCTTGTAGCCCATTCCAGACTTGTGTAGGTCTACAATCTTGTCCCTGAAATCCTTGGAGAGCTTTTTGGTCTTGGCCATGGTGGAGAGTTTGGAATCTGATTGATTGAATGCTTCTGTGGACAGGTTTCTTTTATACAGGTAACAAACTGAGATTAGGAGCACTCCCTTTAAGAGTGTGCTCCTAATCTCAGCTCGTTACCTGTATAAAAGACACCTAGGAGCCAGAAATCGTCCTGATTGAAAGGGGGTCAAATACTTATTTCCCTCATTAAAATGCAAATGAATTTATAAAAAAATTTACATGCGTTTTTCTGGATTTTTTTGTTATTATTCTGTCTCACTGTTCAAATAAACTTACCATTAAAATTATAGACTGATCATTTCTTTGTCAGTGGGCAAACGTATAAAATCATCAGGGGATAAAATACTTTTTTCCCCCACTGTACGTCTCGAGCCAAATTTGCCCTTGAGCTCGTGCTGTCCTCTTCATCAAGCAACAGTCCAGCCTTTCGAAACCCGTTGGTGATAGTTGATATTTTGACACTGCTCTACGCTGTTAGGATCCACTGGTATACTTGAGCAAAAGTTTCTCTTCGCATGCGGCCAGTTTTGGTAAATGATTTATTGCCTTAACTTGAAAGCTGCATCATACGGGTGATGTGGGTGTGTTCATGAAGCACAAAATGACTGATCTGAAGAATTTAGTGTGAGTGCGTTTGATTTAATTCGAACAGTTTCATTGGTCCACTGTGACCTGTTCGGTGATTTCATTGGTCCGATGTGACGAGGCTAAATGTTTTGGCTGCATGAAGCTTGTTGGCCCATAAAAATCCATAAATTAGCCGCATCGTTGTTTAAGCCGCAGTGTTCAAAGCGTGTGAAAAAAGTAGCGGTTTATACACCGGAAAATACGGTACTTAGTTAGCTTTCACCTTCTCTTAAACAAGATACAGAGAGTGGGACAATATTTTGAAATGTTCAGGATCATTCATAGCATGGTGCATATTGTGATATGCTGTGTTTAGGATCAAACCTCTGTTTCGATAGAATGTACAGAAAATCCCAATCCATTAAATACATATGCTGTAGGGATTAAAGGAGTTTCTCCTGTTGGCCAAAGCTCTGAAGCTTTAGTGCTTGTGATGGAAAGAGCAGGTGATTCATTGGCTTTTCACTCAACACCCCCCTTCACCAGCTCTCCTTCCCCCTGAGACCTGAGCACCAGGGGGCATTATCAGTGGTAAATGGCTCTGAAAACATTTCACCTCAGACAAGTCCAGGCAGGCCGTGATTTATGGTCCTGCGATGCTGCAGAACAGTTAGCCGTGTTACTGGTAAGGATATGAGCATTTTCATGGCCACAGTTCAAGTTTATTTCAGTTATAAATTTCCAGAGACGCGAAGGAAAAAGCAGTGGAGAATTTATGACCTGAGAGATTGTTGTTTGCAAGCTGCCAGTAAGGAATCAGCTTTTTAATGCAGCAAAGATAAGAACAACCAGACACTTTTGTACTCATTTCTCACGTTGGTCAAGAGGGGTATTAAAGATGCTTTCTTGTCAGGTGATAAATAATATATAAAAAGTAGCATGCAAGAAATACAGTGCCTTAGTGGTTAGCATGTTTGCCTCACACCTCTGGAATTGGGAGTCAGCATGTTCTCCCTGTGATTTGAGGGTTTACTCTGGGTACTCCAGTTTCCTCCTCCAGTCCAAAGATATGTGTTGTAGGCTGATTGGCATTACCAAATTGTCGATATTATGTGAATGTGTGTGATTGTGCCCTGCAATGGGATGGCTCCTGGTTCAGGTTGTACCCCGTCTTGGGCCCCAAGTTCCCTGGGATAGGCTCCAGGTTCGTGGGGTAGGATGAGCAGTCTGGTGCATGGATGGATGCAAGTAAGCTAGTGAGATACTTTTACATTAATTTGTAATACAGTGGTGTGAAAAAGTGTTTGACCCCTTCCTAATTTCCTGTTCTTTTGCATGTTTGTCACACTTAAGTGTTTCGGAACATCAAACCAATTTAAACAATAGTCAAGGACAACACAAGTAAACACAAAATGCAATTTGTAAATGAAGGTGTTTATTATTAAAGGTGAAAAAAAATCCAAACCATCATGGCCCTGTGTGAAAAAGTTATTGCCCCCCTAAACCTAATAACTGGTTGGGCCACCCTTAGCAGCAACAACTGCAACCAAGCGTTTGCGATAACGTGCAATGAGGCTTTTACAGCGTCCTGGAAGAATTTTGGTCCACTCATCTTTGCAGAATTGTCCTAATTCAGTTACATTAGAGGGTTTTCGAGCATGAACGGCCTTTTTAAGGTCATACCACAACATCTCAATAGGATTCAGGTCAGGACTTTGGCTAGGCCACTCCAAAGTCTTCATTTTGTTTTTCTTCAGCCATTCGGTGGTGGACTTGCTGATGTCTTTTGGATCATTGTCCTGCTGCAGAACCCAAGTTCGTT
>JAFFST010049898.1:121619-148314 GCA_022414735.1 Noturus placidus
CCTTGACTATTGTTTAAATTGGTTTGATGTTCCGAAACACTTAAGTGTGACAAACATGCAAAGGAACAGGAAATGAGGAAGGGGGCAATCACTTTTTCACACCACTGTACCTGTTTATACTGGCAGAGACTCTGTGGAATCGGAAGGTGTTTTCCTGAATGCAGAGGTTGAAAATGAGCAGGTTCGGTTAAGGCTCGGGAATTTGAGACGGGTGTCTTGGGTAAAACAGTCAGGAGAGATTTGCCATATCCAGCTGTGAGGAGAAGTACACGAACAACTGCTGGTGTTCACACAAATTCTGTTCATGTATCCAGATCCACTTTTAATGTAGTGAGTATGAGCACAGATATGGTATCACAGGTATTAACCACTATTGATGCTACCTTGTTCGAAAAGGCATTACAGAGCGCCATGAGTGCTGAAAGGTGTTGAATGATTGTCATCGAGGGCGCTGACTTATTGCAGGGGAGAGTGTAACCAAGTTTTAAATGGTCTGATTATTGTCTAAATTAGGAAAGCTGTTATGGCCTAAGTTGTCCTGGAGGTGTCAGTAAGTAGCGATGTTGGGTACTAGCGAAGAGGCTAGGCATGCGCGCACACACACTACGAAATGTTCTGTGAGAAGTGCGGGAGAGAAGTTCGCGCTTGGGTTTGCTGGTAGATCTCACAATCTACTATTCACAATTCATTAAAACCAATAGCACACAATAAACACAAATTATATGATGTATGGTTAATGTTTTCAACATAAATACCTAAATAAAGACTAATTACATTTAACACATTGCCTGATATATATATGGTGTCCATTCACCACACAGGTTTCATTTACATGTTTGGGTTTTGATATCTGCTCATTTCAGCTACTATTAAAATGACTTTGGCTTTCATCAGAAAATCCACTGATATGCATTTCTGCTATGTCATAGACATGTTTGTGGGTGGGATTGATTCTACTTGAAATAAATATTTTGTGTTTGCCTAGTGCACACACTGACATTGTGCAGAGCTGAGGCTTGCCATGAGCTATCCTTAAAGATTTGTAGCACTAATATTACAGCTCGCAATTTTTCCTTGCCAATTTCATTTTGGCAAAAGCATGCCCATGTCAGAGTATGCTTGACCAAAAGTTAAAGCAAAATAGAATTAATTTCTAACTTGGGTTTTCTATAACTAACTAGCTTGCTTTGGTGCCTTAGGAGCTAATGCAGCTAATAACTTAATATATAATGGAAGTCTATCTCACCCAAATTTCAGTTTAAATAAAATCATAAATAGAGGTGCCCGTATGTATCGTTTTGTCCATACCAATATAATCACACCAGGCAGAAGTAACATACTCTTGATGCATGCAACTAGACAACTTATCTACATGCTAACCAAAACGTATGTCTCTATGTGAATGGGACAAATTGAAATGCATTGACTATATGTAAAAAGGTGGGATTTGCATTTCTGTATCAAGACAGATTGGTAAGTAATAAAAGCGCTGAAAGATGTCACTTAAAAAAATTCAATATGTATAATTTTTATACTGTACCTATGGTCAGATCTACCAATGTCTATAAATAAGCAGATGATCAAGAAGGAAATATACAGTAATTTCCTATACTTGTAGTCAGTTTTTTTTATGATGTGCAACACAATGTGGACGGGGAACGGACTGGACATGTACTTTATGTTCATTTTGTTGCTTTTGAATCCAGACTGTAATGTTGGCACTTTACTTGTGGATAGAAACTAGACAGTCTTGGTCTGCATGGTGATGTCACCTCATAAAGTTTTGCATGTTCTCCTTGTATCTGAGTGGGTTTCCTCAAGGTCTTCAAACCTCCCAGAAACATGTAGGGGGATTGGTTACTCTTGCTGTGTGTGTGTGTGTGTGTGTGTGTGTGTGTGTGTGTGTGTGTGTGTGTGTGTGTGTGAGATTCAGGTTGTATTTCTGTTTTGTATGTATTATTCATGGGATACTTCTCTAGAACCAGGTTAAACCAGCTACTTTTTATCTTCCTTTCCCCCCATCCTTCTTCCTCGCTTTCTTTCTCAAATGTATTTTTGCTTTATTATTGGCTATTTGTTTCAGTATTTCCAAAGCAACAACAGTGTGACAGAAGAAACATACATAAATATATCAGCTATAAAGATATGACATATAAACACTAACATAACAGCCAACTAATATTAATAATAAATGTGCAATACAATATCACTGACATCTGTTCTTTGTCATCAGAATATTAGTGAAATGACTCAGTGAAGAATGTTAAGTGCTCTGCTCTTCTCTCTCTCTCTCTCTCTCTCTCTCCCTCTCTCTCTCTCTTTTTCTCGCTCTACCTCTCTCTCTTTCTCTCTCTTTCTCTTGCTCTCTCTCTCTGTCTCGCTCTCTCTCTCTCTTTCTCTCTCTTTCTCTCTCTCCATCTCTCACTCTCTCTCGCACGCTCTCTTACTCTTTCTCTCTCTCAATCTATCTAGCTCTGTCTCTCACTCTCTCTCTCTCACTCTCTCTCTCACTCTCTCTCATTCTATCTCTCTCTGTCTCTCACTCTCTCTCTCACTCTCTCACTCTCTCAATCTATCTAGCTCTGTCTCTCACTCTCTCTCTCACTCTCTCTCACATTCTACCTCTCTCTGTCTCTCACTCTCTGTCTCTCACTCTCTCTCTCATTATCTCACTCTCTCTCTCTCTCTCTCTTTCTCTCTTTAGATATGTATTTATTTATATATTGAGTCACATTTGACTTTAGTATATATAATGTGACTTTTGTTAAATAAAGGAATGTAAAAGTCAAAAAGTCTCTCTCTCTCTCTCTCTCTCTCTCTCTCTCTCTCTCTCTCTCTCTCTCTCTGTCTCTCTGTCTGTGGATTTGTGTGTGTGTGCATGCATGCATTTTGTAACATTATGTTCTCTGTTGCCCTGGCTTTGCTGAACCCCAGATGTGGTCATATTTTCAGACTGAACTTTCTGTGGCAGACGCCTCCAGATTTTTCTCCCACGCCATTATAGAATGCACACACTAATTGATTTGTTTTTTTTTTGCACACTCCATATTAATGCTCCCGCCATTGTGCTTCATGTGCTTCTACAATAAATAATCCGTAAGGCAGCTGGCCCTTCTTGACCTAAGCTGAGTACAAGGCAACATATACATTCCGACATTCAACAGGACTGCATACAATTTTACTGAATTAGTAACATTTTAGTAGTAAGGGCCGAATCTCAGGATTATCACTGACTCAATAAGATTTTATTAGAAGTATTTTATTAGCTGAATGATATGTTTTGTGCTCTAGACCATGGGAAAGTGTCATTTAGAAATGTAATTAACACCTTTATGGCTGTAGGCTGTAAGAGTTTGTGTTATTTACTGAAGTTAAGTTTTTTAATGATATGATAAATTTACAGTAGGGTAAATGTACAATTTATTATTAGGAGTTTCAGTAGCTCACAGCATTTGCTTAAAACTTGCCATTTTCAAAGAGAAAGTGTCACAGCTCTGTCCGACCCGAACTCCATCTCCCATGATCCCACACCTACCTCCCCTACACGCATGCGCTCTCCTTCGAACTCCATCTCCCATGAACCCACACCTACACGCATGCGCGCACCTTCCCCGGAGTTCTGAAGTTCATACACCTGTCACCAATCCCACACCCAATCTTCATATATACACACCTATCGCCTTCACTCAGTGCGAAGTATACGTCTTGTTGATTCGTTCCTCAGAGTTACCAAGCCTGATCATTTGTTTTGCTTACTCGTTTCCCTCGACCTCGCGTTCCGCTCTTTGACTACGATTTCTGCCTAGCTCTGTCTACGTTGTTTGTTCGATCGACTGAACTTGTGCCTGTTTCTCGACTGTGCCTTCTGTCTCGCCCTTTCTACGTTGTTTGCTCAATCGCCTCACTTTGTTCGCGCTGCTCATCTATGCTCGCCTCGTGGCTACACTTCTGCCTCGCTGCCCGCACCTGCTTCCCCATCTCCCCCGTACGTGACAGAATACTTCACCTACGATGGAAGCAGCGGATGATCCCCTTTGGCATCGAGGGACAAGGCCGTATGATCAGTGACCACGAGCTCCGAATCACAGCTATGACTGAGCAGTTTGCTCGGCTTGACCAAACCGCCAGAGATGCCACCGCAAGTGCCACGCCCACTCCTCGCTTACCGTCAACCCCAATACCCGAGAAGTACGATGGTGATCCTGCTTGCTGTCGGGGTTTCCTCCTCCAGTGTTCCCTCTTCTTCTCGACTAATCCAGGGATGACGGAAGAACAAAAAATTGTCCACTTCATGCAACTTCTAACCGGGAGAGCGTTCCTTTGGGCCACCGCAGAGTGGGAACAAGAGGGGGGGCATGCCTCGTTTGTATGAGCAACTAACCACTTGCTTCCGCACCGTCTTTGATCATTCCCCTGATGACCGAGCAACAGGGGAGGAGCTATTTTCTTTGACCCAAGGAGCACGGTGTGTATCTGATTATGCCTTGGAATTTCGGCCCATCGCTGCTAGGAGCGGATGGACTCAGCCAGCACTGAAAACCATGTTCCGCCGAGGTTTAAACGCCGATATCATCAAAGAGCTGGCGTGTCGTGATGATGAAGCAACACTCAACGCCCTCATCAGTTTGGCTACACGCCTGGACTGCCTACTTTGGGGCTGGTCCACCAGGCACACCGAAGCAGAATTGCCGGGTCCCGCGAGCCCGGGCGAACCTATGGAAAATACCCGGGTGAGCAACCAAGAAAGAGAGAGACGGCGCCAGGAGCATTGCTGCTTCTACTGTGGCGAGATGGATCACGCCGTCCGACAATGCCCACTGAAACCACGCCCACACCTCAGGGTGAGTACCCAACCTGTCGCTCAGTGCGCAACTTACTCTGCTTTCACATTTCAAGTGATATTAGAATACTCAGAGAATTTTTGTGTCTTAGAAGCCTTAATTGATTCCGGATCGGCAGGGAATTTTATCGCCCAAGAAACTGTCGACCAGTATAAATTCCCTGTTCGCCCTCTCAAACACCCCCGCTGCGTCCAAGCCATCGGTGGAGCCCCCATAGGGAGGGGCGTCATCACCCACTGAACGGAACCGATTCACCTGTGGACCAGCGCTCTGCATCACGAGACTATCACATTTTACGTCATTGAAACCGCTCGTCACCCCGTAGTTCTCGGCCTCCCCTGGTTGGAGCATCATAACCCTCAGATTTCCTGGACCCAACGGGAGATCACTCATTGGTCGGCCCATTGCCTTCACCATTGTATCCAGGACCCAGTGATTCCACTGTCGTCAACGTCCATAGAAAGCCCAGCTCAGGCTAAACAGGCACTGATTCCCAAGATCTACCATGACCTCCGAGAGGTATTCAGTAAAAGGAGAGCAAGTGGCTTACCCCCTCACCGCGAATATGACTGTAGCATCGAGCTCCTGCCAGGAGCCACCCCACCACCGCGAGGAAAAATCTAATCTTTAACTGTCAGAGAACAGGAGGCTATGGAGGAGTACATACAGGAAGCACTGCAACAGAGCTATATAAGGCCATCCACGTCTCCAACCTCCGCTGGGTTTTTCTTTGTTTAGAAGAAAGGGGGGGGGGCTACGGCCTTGTATCGATTATTGAGGTTTAAACCAGTGTAGCATAAAGTACCGCTATCCCCTGCCTCTTCTCCCCTCTGCCCTGGAGCAGCTACGAACCGCCACTGGGTTTACCAAGCTCGATTTGCGGAGTGCCTTCAACCTCATACAGATACGGGAGGGTGATGAGTGGAAGACAGGGTTCAGTACCAACTCGGGGCACTACGAATACCAGGTGATGCCGTATGGGCTTGCGAATGCTCGCTCCGTTTTTCAAATTTTAATTAATGATGTGCTACGAGACATGCTGGGGCACCACGTGATCGTGTGCATAGATGACATCCTCATTTACTCCAACTCCCCAGAGGAACATACCCAATGTTCGACAGGTCCTACGCCAACTGCTGGAGAACCAGCTATACATAAAAGCAGAAAAGTGTGAGTTCCACAAGAACACCATTGCCTTTCTGGGGTACATTATCAGTCCACGGGGGGTTTCCATGGACCAAGGGAAGGTCAAGGCAGTGGTGGATTGGCCCACGCCCCGGACAATCAAGGAGCTACAACGGTTCCTGGGGTTCGCCAACTTATACCACCGATTCATCAGGAATTTCAGCACCATCACTAAACCCCTGACGACTCTCCTCAAAGGGAAACCAGGATGACTGAACTGGAGCCCCACGGCCCAACAAGCACTGGATAAGCTTAAGACAGCTTTCACTACCGCTCCCGTCATACGACATACGGATCCCTCAAGACCCTTCGTGGTGGAGGTGGATGCTTCTGAAACCGGAGTAGGAGCTGTTCTGTCCCAGCGATTCGGAGAAAGGCCAAAGCTACACCCCATTGCTTTCTTTTCGCGCACTTTTTCACCAGCTGAGCAGAACTAAGATTTGGGTAACCGAGAGTTATTGGCAGTTAAGCAAGCACTAGAGGAGTGGCACCACTGGTTGGAGGGGCGAACCATCCCTTTGTCATATGCACAGACCACAAGAACCTGGAATATCTTTGAACCGCCAAAAGACTCAATGCCCGCCAAGCCCGATGGGCCTTATTTTTTACCAGGTTTGACTTCATCCTGTCCTATAGACCCGGGTCCAAAAATCTTAAAGCAGATGCACTTTCACGCCTGAATCACCCCGCCCGGGTTAACACACATGAGGAGTACATCATAGATCCATCCTGTGTGGTCAACAGTCTGGACGGGGGACTGGACCGGGAATTAGAAAAGGTCCCACGTTCACAAGTACCACGAAATACCTATTTGTTCCCCAAAGAGTACCGTCAGGAGCTCATCACCTGGGCACACACAACACCCGGGACGGGCCATTCAGGAGCACATCGGACACGTCACCTCCTGCAGGAAAAGTATTGGTGGCCCGGGATGGAAAGAGACATCCATTGAACTCTGGCATCTTGTTCCACGTGCGCCCAGCACAAGATCCCTCGATCACTCCCAGCTGGGATACTTGTACCATTACCCATACCCGAACGCCCTTGGTTCCATTTGTCAATCGATTTCGTCACTGATTTACAACCCTCCCAGGGCAACACCACCATTTTTGTCATAGTCGACCGATTACGCTTAGCCGTACGCTTCACTCCATTACCCGCTCTCCCTTCCGCTCTCTGAACGGCCGAACTACTCTTTCAGCAGGTTTTTCGGTACTTCGGCATCCCTGAGGAGATCATCTGTGACCGGGGCCCATAGTTCACGTCCCGGGTATGGGGCAGCTTCATGACCAAACTAGGAGTGGTCACCAACCTCACCTCAGGTTACCATCCACAGGCCAACGGGCAAGTAGAACAAGTGAACCAGGAACTAGGCTGGTTCCTGCGCACTTACTGCTCCAACCACCCAGAGGAGTGGAGCACGTATCTACTGCGGGTCGAGTACGCCCAGAATTCCCTCCGTCATTTGGCCACCTCACTTACTCCATTTCAGTGTGTGCTGGGGTACCAACCTCCCTTGGAATGCTACGCCCTCTGCCTCACCAGCCGTGGACCAGTGGTTCCAGAGGAGTGAACAGGTATGGGCAGAGACCCATCGCCGCCTTAGGAACGCCGCCGGCATGTACAAACGCAAAGCTGACCGCCGCCGCAGTACGCCCTCTAAGTACCAGCCAGGCGACCAGGTATGGCTATCTACACGTAACCTGAAGCTACCTCCCGGCAGCAGGAAGCTCGCACCAAAGTTCACGGGCCCCTTCAAGATCCTAAGGCGGATCAACGAGGTAACTTACCGCCTGGACCTGCCACATCATAGTCGTCTGTCCCCCTCTTCCATGTATCGCAACTCAAACCAGCAGTCGACGGACCGCTAGCTACAGAAATGCCCTCAGGAACACCCCGGGCTCCTCTGAAGATCGACGGACAGCCGGCCTACCAAGTCAGAAGAATACTCAAGTCAAGGTTTCAAAGAGGGGGCAGGCTGGAATATCTGGTCGATTGGGAAGGATACAGACCGAAGGAACAATGTTGGGTACCCTGGCAGGACATGTTAGATCCGCAACTGCTCCAAGACTTTCACACTGCCCATCCTGATCTACCGGGCCCAAGGCCTCGGGGTCGGCCAAGAAAGACCTCGGCTCCCGGAGTGAGCCCTTTGATGGGGGGCTCTGTCACAGTTCTGTCTGACCCGAACTCCATCTCCCATGATCCCACACCTACCTCCCCTACATGCATGCGCTCTCCTTCTAACTCCATCTCCCATGACCCTACACCTACACGCATGCGCGCACCTTCTCCGGAGTTCTGAAGTTCACACACCTGTCACCAATCACACACCCAATCTTCATTCTAGAATATATACACACCTATCGCCTTCACTCAGTGCGAAGTATACGTCTTGTTGATTTGTTCCTCAGCGTTACCAAGCCTGATCATTTGTTTTTCTTACTCGTTTCCCTCGACCTCGCTTTCCGCTCTTTGACTACGATTTCTGCCTAGCCCCGTCTACGTTGTTTGTCCGATCGACTGAACTTGTGCCCGTTTCTCGACTGTGCCTTCTGTCTCGCCCTTTCTACGTTGTTTGCTCAATCGCCTCACTTCGTTTGCGCTGCTCGTCTACGCTCGCCTCGTGGCTACACTTCTGCCTCGCTGCCCGCGCCTGCTTCCCCATCTCCCCGTACATGACAGAAAGACATGAAAAGCTATATAACACTGCAACAGCTGCACCAGAATTTGATTATTTGGTTATGGAAACTGCTTAAGTATTGTTTATTGTGGAAATGTTAGAAGATCACATTTACCCTTCAGCAGTTTTGCTGAACAGTGTAGACATACAGTTTTCACTTATTTTTTGCCATATTTCAAAGTATGAAAAGCATCTGGAAACATTTTTGTGGTTAGACAAATCATAAATTAATTATTTATCCACCGGGTATGTGAATGGTCCTGTATGCTCTATTGCCTAGTTCTCTGTTTTTGCCTGGAATGCTTTTTTTTTTTACTTTGTGACTTTTGGTTGATGTCAATAGCACAGCAGACAGTGGGATTCAGGATTGAGTATCTACATTTGCAGCATTAAAGTGTCTATTTAGCCATTTGAGCATAAACTCAAATTTGCACAAGAAAGCAAGATGGTCAACCAGCCCAGAGACCTCTGAGAATGATAGCACCAGACAACATAAACATAGTTAAACTTCCCTTCCACTGGAGAAAGAAACCGACAGCAGGCGTGCCTTTACATCCAGTGCATGGCTATGCAAACATTCAGGCATGCATTGCGTAAGGAAGTTCAATTCCAGGAAAAGTCCACCGCTCGAGCTTTGGTAATGAGCTCCTCCACAGCGAACCTATTCTTATCTGTATTTGTGTCTATTTAGAACACAGTATCTGTTCAGTCCAAATAATGTATTCATATTCCGTTACATCTCTAGAACCAATATTAATGGATGTGTGTGTGTGAGAGTGTGTGTTGGGGGGGGGGTGGCTTATGGGTGAAAATAGCAATGGTTTTAACAGCAGCTTGTCCTTGTATCCAATAGGGTATAGCATGATTTCAGAAACTTAATCACTTTCAGTTTTATAATCAATGCATGCCTTTATACTGGTGTATCAATAGACCCATAAATAAGCAAGTAGAAGAGAGTGCTCCTCATTAAATATAACAAACTTGACAAATGTATCTGTGCTGATAAGCTGGAGATGGCATTTCCACTTCGGAGTGTCTTAGCTCTGCTTTCGTCTGACAAAAGAGAGAGAGAGAGCGAGAGAGAGAGAGAGAGAGAGAGATAGAGCATCAAATTTATGTAATGCAATTACAATACAGCTGACAGACGAAAGGCAGACTGCGTGTCTACAGCACAGCTGCAGTAAGAAGCAAATGTGTGGAGTACTCTAGACATGATTCCGTCAAAAATGTTTTGTAGAATTTAAGCAGCTTTCTGAAAAATCAAAAGCCAAAAAAAAAAATACGAATGGCTGTTCTGTTGAGTATTCTGAAAGGAAGCAATGAGCTGACATTATCAAAGCACCAGCCTACCACAGGGAGAGACTAGAAAAACACACTTATTTTGTCTGTTCTATTACAATTGTATGAGGGCTTTCACATTGAAGAAAAGAAGACAGAAGATAACAGAGTTATAGACAGAAGACATTTAACCTACATATCACATATCACAGGTTGTTTGTGAGCTGGGTTCAGAGGCAGGTTACCAGCCTGGCTCCATCTGAACAGTAGCCCTAAGCCTTCACTATTGAGCCACCTGTCATGAAAATGTACATAGGCTCAAATCATCATGACACATTCTGCAAATAAATGCAACATAATCTGCAGCACAAAATCTGATAAATGCACAGAATAAAAAAAAAACTATCTTACAAACATAATGTACTGCATGAATAGATGCTGAAAAACATCTGTATATGTAAAATGTACAAATAAAACGTTTGTATAACAGGTGAATTGAAACCACTACTCATCCTGATGGGAAGAGTTCTGTTTAGTTTGAGGTGCTCTCTAGTGCCCCCTGCAGGATGGCGAGATCCACCAAACTCTGTCTTAATTTGTTATCTTTCCCAACTTTCACCGAAGACATTTGTGGGTTGAATGCCTCCACAAGCTGCAGAGAGCATGTGAGTTATCAAGGTTTGGCACTCGCTCTCTATTTCACTCTCTCTCTCTTGCTCTCGATCTCCCTCTATCTTTCTCTTTCTTTCCATGCTGTGTGCTGTGTGTGTGTGTGTGTGTGTGTGTGTGTGTGTGTGTGTGTGTGTGTGTGTGCGCGTGCGTGTATGTAAGTGTGTGTTTTACATCCATGTGTTTACCAAAGCAAAACGCTGGGCAGGATTCGAGCATGCCTCCTGTTTGCCATCTGTTCTCACTGAGCTAGCTGTGTCCTCGTGAACACTCCCCCCCCCCCCCCCCCCACCACAAACTCCACTTTCACACACCAGATAGAAAGCATGACATCTAACATAATTCTGATGTACAGACAGGTGACAAACATAAACTTAAGGGGGAAAAAAAACAACATAAAGTGTCATAGTAAGGTGTTGGAACATCGTAGGCTGCCAGAACAGCAAAGACCATCGCAGATTACTGCTATCACTAACAGCACATGAGTACACTATTTTCATTCAGAGAATCTTTGTGCCCTGGTAATTCGACTGAGTCATTCTGATACCACTCCCATCAGGACAGAAATGTTTCAGCACAGGTTAAAGATGATCAGAATAACTTTTTATCTGCTGAAGTAATCTCACTTCTGACTGACGTCTTGTATAAAATGGTGTATATAAGGTGTGTAAATTTGTCTGTTTGATTGTGTATTGGGTAAAATTTGGACAGGTTTTTCTCGTTTACATTTTTCTCTGGGCCTAGTAGTCCTTGCAAATAAAAAAGCCATGGTCTCTGTGGCTCCATCTCATTAATCAAAAACTATGTTTTTGATAAAAATAGAGCTCTTGGTACATTACTTGTAGTTGTATCACCTCACATCATATGAAATAACTGCTTTAAGTAAGGAATAAAACACAATAGGAAAGTAATCGATCAGCCCAAGGCAATTGGAGTTACTGTATACCACAGCTACCACCTCTTATACCACAGCCTTGATCACAATTTTTAATGTATATATATGAATAAAACAACATGCTTTTTAACTGTTTATAGCTACATATAATGTTTTGGAACTAATGTTGAGGGCGGCTGTGGCTCAGTCGATAGAGCAGGTAGAGCAGCTACGATCCACTAATCATAGGGTTGGTGGTTCGAATCCCGGCCCTGGTGATCCCATGCCGAAGTGTCCTTGGGCAAGACACTGAACCCTAAGTTGCCCCCGATGGCAAGCTAGCACCTTGCATGGCAGCTCTGCTACCATTGGTGTGTGAGTGTGCTCTCATTTGTAAGTCGCTTTGGATAAAAGCGTCTGCTAAATGAATAAATGTATATAAGTGCGCCATTTACCATTTAACTCCAGTCTCCAAAGACATACATCATAGGCTGATTATCATTTCCAGATTGTCCGTATATGTGAATGTGTGTGTGATGGGTTGGCACCCTGTCCAGAGTGTCCCCTGCTTGTTCCCTGGGATAGGCTCCAGGCTCCCCATAAAACAGGATAAGCTGTACAGAAAATGGATGGATGGATAATGTTGTGGAACATCCACAAGACAAATCAGTGCATTATCACTTATGTTATAACAGCAATAAACAATGCTCTCTTTTCTTTCTCTTGATGTTAATCAGACAAAAAAAAAACAGCTTGTCATATTACACAGAAACACAAAGTACAAAGTCCTCTATAAACTTAGACTGGGACTCTTGTCTTTCAGAAAGTTTGACTTTTGACTCATGGTGCTTTTGGCACCATGATACTCTCTGTGATAAACCCTATTTATCCCAGTTTTTTTTTTTCATGGACTCATAAAGACATACCTTAGTTGAAGCTTGAGACACTTGCAGTTATGTGTTCCTCTGGGATTTTTCTTTTTTCTTCTTAACTTCCTGGATTAATTGTTGTGTCCTTGGAGACATTTTGCAGACTGGCCTCTCCTGCGAACATTCAACACTGTTCAAAGTGTTTTCCATAATGACTCTCATTGTGGTTTGGTGGAGTTGCAGAACATTAGCCATTGCTTCTTTAAAACTTTTTTTTTCTTCAGTTAATTACAACATATCTTTTCATCTTTGCTAGAATTTGCTTCAATTGTGAAATAGTGTGCTTGGTGTGACTTTGTTTAGATTAGTCAGGGCTGAATGCAAACAAACCTGGCTGTGATCAGTCTGCTAAACCTAAGTATGAATAAAAATTGGTAAAATTGAAAGAATATTAAGCTGAGCTTATAACGGAGCAGGCAGTCATACAGGTATGGCAAGAATAAAGTCCTCTTTTCCATATACAGGTGCATCTCAAAAAATTTGAATATCGTGGAAAGGTTCTTTTTTTCTTTAATTGAGTTCAAAAAGAGGAACTTTCATATATTCCAGATTCAATACACATAAAGTGAAATATTTCAAGCCTTTTTTGTTTGTTTTAATCTTGATGATTACAGCTTACAGCTCATGGAAATAAAAAATCCAGTATCTCAAAATATTAGAATAAAGAATGATATGCAAGCTGTACCTGTATATTAATATTTGAATAATGAGTCATTTACACCTGGTATTTATATGCATTCTCATTATCTGCACTCTGTCGGTATTTTGTTCGGATCTCATATCCCCACCACAATATGCCAGAAAAATTAACTAGCTCGAGTGTAGGATGTCAGCCAGCTGTCAGCATAGAAAAAGTTGGATCATTAAAGATTTTTTTCTTTCAAGTGTCATCCATTTTCTACATTTTTATTTTATTATTGATTTTTTAAAATAATTTGATCTTGCTGTATGTTGTGAGTGGGGTGTTTCTTCCTAGCTCCAGCCTCATACCAGCACACTGTATTGGTTGTTTTACACCTGCTTGAAATCCTTTCACAATGTGAACCAGCCAGCCTCCAGAGATATGCACTTTGTGTGTTTACACCCATTTCGTCTAGTCAAAAGCTATCAAATAAAAAGATCACTGAAAATGGGCCTAAGTTTCTATCAACTGACCAAAAACAAGTGCAAGTTATGAACCATAACTATTCTTACATTTACATGAGTTGGATTTTGTGGATGATTGCACATTTTCAATTTTGGGTTCATAGTCATTAAAACTAATCTCAGGTCGTCTGCTCTTTATTCCAGCTGTGCTCTGTTTTCTTTAGGCTGGGTTACAGTGCAGCTGTAGAGTGTGTCCTTGGCTCTATCGTCTTTATGTCAGGCCATTATAAATATAAATGGATCAGTGGTTATTACTGATAGAGGACACTGTGGAACTCATAGGGAGCTCATAGGGAGCTCATAGGGAGCAGAGCTGAAAAGCTTTGCATTTGCTGATGCACTGATTCAGTTGAACAAATCCATACAAATCCAAGTAAAAGTCCGGATTCAAAAACTGGGTGTTAAGAACATTGTCCAATAGTAGTAGGTCAAAGTGACTGGACTTTTGGTTTAATAAAAGCATAGGTGTAAATCCACCTCTGAATGACTCAAAGTTTTGGTGTGGCCTTGCTGTGACAGGACCTTAAACAGGCGGTTCATGCTTGAAAACCCTCCTGTGTGGCTGAACTCAAGCAGTTCTGCAAAGAAGAGTGGGCTAAAATTCCACCAGAGTCTTGTGAAACACTGATCTCTAGTTATTGGAAGCGTTTGGTCTCAGTTATTGCTGATAACGGTGGCGCAACTAGATTTTAAGTTTAAAGGGGCAATTAGTTTTTTACATGGGGGATTTTTATTTATATATTTATTTATTTTGTTTATTTATTTTTTGCTTTAATAAATAAATAAATAATAAAAAGGTTGCCTTTGTTTTATGTTGTATTTTGTTTGAAGATATAAAACTATTCAGTATGAGATATACACAAAAACAGAAGAAATCCTTTTTCACTGCACTGTACAAGCTCATCTGTGAAACATGGTGGAGGTAGTGTTATGGCTTGGGCTTGCATGGCTGCTTCTGGAACAGGCTCACTAATCTTTATTGATGACGTAATTCATGATGGTACTCTAGCAGCAGAATGAATTCAGAAGTTTACAAGAACATTTTGTCAACCAATTTACAGAGAAATGCATCCAAATTCATCATGCAGCAATGATCCAAAACACACTGCCAAGTAAACAAAGGACTTTATCAGTGAGAAAAAGTTTTAGACTGGCCAAGTGAATCTTCAATTGTGCATGCATTTCACCTGCTTAAGTGGAGACTGAAGGGAGAAACCCTATGGGGAAAAAAAAACAACTGAAAGAGACGGTAAAAGCCTAGAATATCATCACAAAAAAGAAACCAACAATTTAGTGATGTCAGTGAGTTGCATGCTTGATGCATTTATTGCAAACAAGGAAATATGCAACCAAATAAGTTGGTTATTTACATTACTTTACTTCAAGTTCACTTTCAAAGGGAACTTTGATGTTGCGTTTAGCATAACACTATTGGAGCGCCTATCATGTGTGAGATATGCCACCTGTGAAACACACCATCAGCCTTATTATCTTCAGCAAAAGACTGCATGTTGGTTGTTTGTGTAAAGAAACAAAAAGTTGCTTAATTTCCTTTCTATGTTTTCTCAAAATCACAAGATTTTTCTATCCCTTTAAAAAAAAAATAAGTAAAAAAACCGATGGGTTCTGTCTACCGTAGAAAAGGGTTACCGGGTTGTCATTCTAGCTCCATTGTGACTCCAGGGCATCCATGTACTAAACTACCTGGACGACTGGTTAATTCTAGCACGATCCAGGGAACTGGCGGTTCAACATCGAGATGTTGTTCTCGCCCACATGAAGAGCTTGGGGCTCAGGTTGAAACTCAGAAAATTATGCTTTTCCCAGTGCAGTGCACAACTTTTCTAGGGGTTATAAGGATTCTACTATGATGAGGGCATTTCTATCCCCAACATGCGTAGGGTCAATCCTATCAACATTGAGCAAGATAAAGCTGGATCTTGGGAGACTATTGGAGCTTATGGGCCTATTGCACAGGAGGTTCAGTGGTGGCTGAGAAGTTCCAGGATTCTTCCGAGGACAAAACCTCTGAGAGTAATCAGTCAAACGTGGCGATGCCTCTGAGAATTTGAAGTGTCCCCGGTTTCTAGCCTTGGGTCCCACTCTAGGTGTCTCCTTAGTGCAAGATGGTAATGACAGACACCTCCCTCATGGGCTTGAGCGCGGTCTTAGACAGCTGTCCAGCTCATGGTCTCTGGAGTGGCCCTAATCTGGAGCGGCATATAAATTGCCTAGAAATATGGGCCATATTTCTAGCACTGAAATTCCTTCTTCCTCAATTGAGAGGTCACCATGTGTTTACAGACAACACATCGGTGGTCTCATATATTGACCACCAAGGATGATTATGACCACGCCCCATGTCCAGGCAGGCGCAACTAATTATTCTCTGGGCAGAAGGAAAGTTAGTCAGTGAGTGCAATGTACATTCTGTGAATATGGGGGCAGAAATCCTGTTGAGGCAGGATCAGTGTCTTCCTAATGTCATGATTTGCTCTGCTAGTCCTTTTAAAAAAAATTTTTAAAGCACATAAGGTACAGGGTTCAATTTTGTGAACAATGGACCAACATGTTTTATAAAAAGAAATGATGCCTCCCTTGCTTTTATAACATCTTTTTCTGCCACCATTACTTTTGCTTACTTCTTTAAGAAATGACAGCAAAGTCCGCTGCCTTTTTTCACCATAGTCATGATGGATGAGCACATGTGCCTGATGTGAGTACGCTATGATTACAAGTCACCAGCTGGTCTACATGGAAATTATGATTTTGAAAGGGAGGATGATTGTGCATTAAATCATATTTTATTTTATTTTATTTTTTTAATAAATAAAAAGCTGCAGCTGTGCCTAATCTATGTAAATGAGATCCAGAATGCAGGCAGAGGTGCTGGGACCGGTTCTGGCATGATCCAGCCCAAATGAAGTACTGAGTATACATCAAAATTTCAAAAGTCACAACATATAACAATTTAAAAGTAAAAAGGTACAGACATGTGCTTCAAGAGAACACAAAAAAGAAGACCACAAACCTGTCCATAGTTAGCAAAAAAAAGAACTTTTAAGGACAAGTGGAGAACCGTTGCTTTATTTGCTCATATGTAGTTACTGTAATAATGTAAATAAATGTAAATAAAAACAGAATGCAATGATTTTCAAATCTCATAAACCCATGTGTTATTCTCAATAGAACATAGAAAACATATCAAATGTTTAAACTGAGTAAATGTAAGAAGAAAAAATTTTAAGAAGAAAAAAGGTCATTTTGAATTTGATGGCTGCAACACGTCTCAAAAAAGTTGTGACGGGGCAACAAAAGGCTGGAATTGTTAACTGGCAACAGGTCAGTGACATGATTGGGTATAAAAAGAGTATCTTAGAGAGGCAGAGTCTTTCAGAAGTAAAGATGGGATGGGCTCTAAAAACTGTATATACCTTTCAGCATTGATGGTGGCTTTCCAGTGTGCAAGCTCTAGATTATCAGAATCTTTTGATTATATTATGTACTGTAGATGATGAGATATTCATAGTCTTTGCAATTTTATGTTGAGGAACATTATTCTGAAATTGTTTCATAAATTGTAGCTGCAGTTTTTGCAGATTGGTGACCCCCTGCCCATCTTTAATTCTGAAAGAGTCTGCGTCTCTAAAATACTGTTTTTATGGGCGGCTGTGGCTCAGTCGGTAGTGCGGGTTGTCCACTAATCCGCTAATCGTAGGGTTGGTGGTTCGAATCCCGGCCCGGGTGATCCCATGCCGAAGTGTCCTTGGGCAAGACACTGAACCCTAAGTTGCCCCCAATGGCAAGCTAGCACCTTGCATGGAAGCTCTGCTACCATTGGTGTGTGAGTGTGCTCTCATTTGTAAGTCGCTTTGGATAAAAGCGTCTGCTAAATGAATAAATGTAAATGTAATGTATATCCAATCATGTTACTGGCTTGTTGCCAATTAACCTCCAGCTGTCTCTTTTTAGTAACACTTACTTTTCCAGCCTTTTGTTGTCCCGTTGCAAATTTTTTGAGACGTATTGCGGCCATCAAATTCAAAATTAGCTTATTTTTTTCTTAAAATGGTACATTTTAAACATTTACAGTTTAAACATTTGATATATTTTCTATGTTCTATTGTGAATAACATATGGGTTTCTAAGATATGAAAATCACTGAATTCTGTTTTTATTTACATTTATTTACATTTTTAAACAACTTTTTTTGAATTGGGGTTTTATTTTCTATAGATTACCCAAATGCTCATTTTAATGTAGTTGTATCAAGCTGGAACTGTTGGCCACCACTAATGAATCTTGTGTGCCAACAAATTTGCTCTAGCAGATATGGAAGGCCATATTGTCAAGATGATTTCTCATAATCAAAACTACCTGCATATCTGCCCGTGTCATTTTGCCTGGTCACCTGCCTCCATTTGAAAGTACATAGGAGATGTGAGAGTAGCATTTCCTGTGTTAAAAGACCTTTACCATTCAAAGGGATATTTAAAAAAAAAAAAAAAAAAAAGTATATTTTAATGTGTTTTAGAAGCATTTTAACTCTGTAACATAGGTCAGTTAAAAAGGCCTACTAGTCCCTAATATTTTCATATGTTAACATCCAATACACAGTTCGTCATTATACATATACAAATGGTTGAGCATCTGCCATTTTGCTTGTGTACTGATGTTTACAATGCCCTTTCTGAATTTTTTTTTCAAAGGCTTGCCTGAGGCCTTGTCAAGAGATAATTCAATGAATAATAATTTAAGTATAATTAAACAATAAATATAAACAATAAGTGAAAATAAAGGACCCTGAGTGCCATCTGTCAGTTTATCTTATGACCTGTCATTGTGCTGAAGTCACAACCTACAACCCTATGTGTGTGCTCCAATTGGCAATGTGGAGATGGGGAGCTTATTAAAATCATTCAAACAGACTCTTGACCTTATGCATGTTGTCACGTTGCTTTAATGGGAAAAGAGCATAAATGTAGTAGGCTATGTGGTGCTGGCTAAATAGATCCGTTTTTGTCTTTATGATAATTTGGATGTGTACTGCAAATGTGTTTGGAAATAAAATCTAATAAAAAAATCTGTTATCTGGTCTTTTGCAGCTAGAATGTTCACTAGATTTTATATGGCAGCATGGATGTGATTCTCATCCAGCCATCCATCCATCCATCCATCCATCCATTTTCTAAATCGCTTATCTTTCCTTCAGCGTCACGTTGAACCTGGAGCGTACACAATGTCCAGGGTGTACCCCACCTTGTGGCCAATGCCCCCTGGGATAACCCTGGACATGGTGCCAATCCATCGCAGAGCACAGTCACATAAACATTAACACACGCTTTCATACACTATGGACACTTTGAACATGCCAGTCAGCGTACTACTTTGGAATGGGGAGGAAACCGGTGTACCCAGAGGAAACCCCCACAGCACAAAGAGAACATGCAAGCTCCGTACACACAGGGCCACAGTGAGAATCTAACCCCTGACCCTGGAAAACATATGAGGCGAATGTGCTACTCACTAAGCCACCGTGTGCCCATGTGATTCTCAGTCAGATCCAAAATATACTATGATGTTGTGTGCCAAAATTTATGCAGTACACTTTCTATGTATAGGTTTTATAAAAGTATGCTCATATAATGTGTGTTTACAAGTATATTTCTGCCCCTTCCCAGACCCTATCTAGCTTACCTGACCTAGCCCCTGACCCTGTTCTACCATCCCCTCCATATCCACTTAGAGTTGCAGAAAACAGTTTATCTCTGTGGAATTACTTGAATTACATCATTAATACACACATGTGGTCTGATCTTCATCCACATTTTAATAATGGATAAAGTGATTCTGCTGAAATTGATAACTCATCTATATAATACAATGCATATACAGTGCATCCGGAAAGTATTCACAGCACTTCACTTTTTCCACATTTTGTTATATCACAGCCTTATTCCAAACTGGATTAAATTCATTATTTTCCTCAAAATTCTACATACAATACCCCATTTTGGAATAAGGCTGTAACATAACAAAATGTGGGAAAAGTGAAACCCTGTGAATACTTTCCGGATGCACTGTATAAAGTATGTTAAAATGGTAGGTTAATGTGATGTAATTTCACATTGAGAGTGTAAAAAATTCTGACACGATTTATCTTGGTTTCATTTTTTACAACATGTAAAAATGAAGTAAAAAACTATCAGCAACATTTTAGACAAAATAGGAAAAATAAAAAACTTGCAATAACCAAGTTGCATACATACGTGTGTATACCCTAAACTAATACTTTGTTGAAGCACCTTTAGATTTTATTACATCACTTAGTCTTTTAGGGTAAAAATCCCAGCATGGCACATCTTGATTTGCCATTTTTTCTCACTCTTTCTTGCAAAAACATTCTAGAGCCATCACATTGAGAAGACATTTCTTGTGCATTTCTTCAAATTCTTCTGAGCGTAAGAATTTATTTTTCACACCAAATTGTTGAGGCCCCCCGGGCGCCCCCTGGAGGCCCACAAGGGGGCTGCGACCCCCACTTTGAAAACCACTGCATTAAGGAACCATTATTGTACAGTATTACCCTTACAGGATAAATCCCTGTTCCTTATTCCCTATTTAATTGCTCACTCAGCCACATCTTCCTCTTCCCTTGCAGAGGTGCTTTTTCCAGAGCTCTTCATTATTGCTGCGTTTATATGATAAGCATGTTGACAGAACTGTCAGTCACTCTGGCTAGAGGGGTAAAGTTCACACACAAGGGAGAGAAATGTGGAAGACTTATCACAAAGTGTTACTGCGTGCGTTTATGCATGTGTCCATGGGTGGGTGTGTATGTGTTTGTATACCCAGGTCCAAAAGTCTCTGCACCTCCTGGAACTTTTTTTAAATCAAATATTAAACACTGATCCAACGTTTTACTGATCGGATCCATTCAAGAACCATTAAAATAAATTAGGCAAATCCATAGTTTATCTCTTTGAGAAATAAGCATTTGAGACTGAAATCTGTTTGCATATCTTGTTCAAAAACCATTCATTCATTTATTTGTTAAGTCAGTCAGTTGCTTTATTGTGATACTATATATTTCTATCAAATGGTAACACGTTATGCTAACAATGCTTATTGTTGTCATTTAAAACTAGCCTGGCCAAAAAACTAAATGTATGAACATTTCCTCTTATACCAAATGACGTTGACTGGCTAAGACATGTTTGGGGCTGCTGTGACTCAGGTGGTAGTGTGGGTTGTCTACTAATCGTAGGGTTGGTGGTTTGATTCTCCACATGCCGAAGTGTCCTTGGGCAAGACACTGAACTCCATGTTGCTCCTGATGGCCTTAGTTAGCGTCTTGCATGGCAGCTCTGCTACAGTGAGTGTGTGTGTGAATGGGTGAATGAGACATAGTGTAAAGCACTTTGGATAAAATCGCTATATAAGTGCACCATTTAAATCTTTTATATTATAAAGGGTGTGCATTGACGTCACCTTCCCTCCGGAACACGCAGCCTTGGCTGGACTGAGTGGCAAAACATCAAGCAAAATGGCTGTTATAAATATCAGCAATATCAGGACTCGACAGTGACCCTTACAACTTGCCCAAGAACATGTGGTCCATGGACATTGGCATGTGGCCAAATGTATATATGTATGTCGGTTTTCCAGACATTTATATATACATTACCTGATTTCGAGGCTGGGATAATACACTACGCAAAGCCTGAAGGCATACAAAAGCCTTGACACTTGGTCCTACTTCAAGGCAAGATTTGTCGGAGAAATTAAAGTTACAAGAACACCAATAAATATTCTGGTTGTATGTGAAAAGGTATGTACAAGTTTTTTTTGTTTTATTATATAATTTTATTGGGTAAACTGTAAACTAGCTAGTTGTAGTTTGTTTGTAGCTAACACGGCTTCCACTTCCTAACGTTATATATTTGTGAAGGTAAAACACAGAGAAGATTTTTTTTCTGTGTTTTCGATGAATTCACACTGTACACTAATGCTGCTACTCAGTCTTTTTGCCACTCAGTGGGCATGACCGTAGGGAGTTCCGGCTACAATGATGTCACGTGCATATCCTCTATACCACAGCTACAAGGCTAATGTAGCTAGCAAGTAAATTAAGTTTACTGCTATGAGTTTAATAGTGCTCAAGCAATATATTTACATCATCACACACTCACAAAGACTTGCATATAGGTTTTTTTGACACTGCATGGTAGTGTTATCTGTTTACAATCAAGGACGTTACATATTTAAAATGTTTGTAACAGCCATCTCAAAGCCTGAATCAATCAGTATGTTTACATGGACAACAATAATCTAATATTAACTCGATTAAGACAATACTCTGATTAAGAAACTACCATGTAAACAGCAATTTTTTTATTACCTTAATTTGACTAAAGTCATACTCGAAGTAAACACAAATCGAATTAAGACATGTGGAGTATTCCTGCTTTAGTCGCATTATTGACGTGCGTTACAGTCACGTACACACCTTAATCACACTATTAACATTGTGTGGGAGTTTTCACCGCATTTTGCGACAGGACATGTACACACACGGCAGTGCTCAACCGTTTAACGGAAAACAAGAGAGCACGGCTGTGTCCGAAACCGCGTACTTTCCTGCTATATAGCAGGCGAAAAACATGTATATAGTAGGCGAAATACATGTATCTCTGCTACTGTATAGTAGGTAAGTACACGGTTTGGGACGCGGTCCACGGCTTCAAGCAGTCATCTATTAGAATGTACAGCATGACAAATAATTAACTGCACTTGAATCTTTCGTAAAATGAAACACCCAAAACTGTATACAGTACCATAACGAAGACGAATTGTATGTTGATATGTGAAATTCTGGAGCGAACGTTGGACGGCGGGGCATGGGGACATAATGACGTGTGCCGTTATTCGATCTATGTTCTATAACCTAATACGGAAACATGAAAGGAATATTCTAAACGCTACTCATGTAAACACCTTAATCACAATATTGTCATATTCAGAATAAGGTTAATAATTAGATTATTGCTGTCCATGTAAACATAGTCACTGTCATCTTTAACAGACACAGTAGTTTTCTATCACTCTGTGAAGTTAGAAGAATAAATGACATTTTACTAAGACAAACAGAATGTTTAAGGTAAATGTGTTATTATTTAGACATGCAGCTTACACAGTGCTAAACTAGAGGCTATAAACTATCCTTACTTATTAGCAACATTAGTCTTAAACACCAATTTTGGCTGATCAACTACATTTAAGTTAAGAGATTTCTTAAAAACTAAACTAAACTATTGCTTTAACAGCTAACACTTGATACTGGCTCACTCATTATTGTCCCTATTGATAAGGTCTTTGAGAAATTCAATTTGTTTTATTGTTTCATCAGCTCCATTTGGGAGAAGGCTGTATAAGTAGTCATCAATTTTGGGCAATATTATATCTGGTCCATTTGGAGGCAGCATATATAATATCATAATAAATAGTGATAAACCGTGCATCCGGAAAGTATTCACAGCACTTCACTTTTCACACATTTTGTTGTTACAGCCTTATTCTAAGATGGATTAAAGTAATTATTTTCCTAAAAATTCTACAAATAATACCCCATAGTGACAATGTGAAAGAAGTTTGTTTGAAATCTTTACAAATTTATTAAAAATAAAAAACCAAAAAAGCACATGTACATAAGAATTCACAGCCTTTGCTCAATACTTTGTTGAAGCACCTTTGGCACCACTTACAGCCTGAAGTCTTTTTGAGAATGATCCTACAAGCTTGTCACACATATTTTTGGACAGTTTCTACCATTCTTCTTTGCAGGACCTCTCAAGCTCCATCAGGTTGGATGGGGAGCGTCGGTTCACAGCCATTTTCAGATCTCTCCAGAGATGTTCAATCGGGTTCAACTCTGGGCTCTGGCTGGGCCACTCAAGGACATTCACAGAGTTGTCCTGTAGCCACTCCTTTGTTATCTTGGCTGTGTGCTTAGGCCCGTTGTTCTGTTGGAAGATGAACCTTCGTCCCATTCTTCACTGTAGGGATGGTATTGGCCAGATGATGACTGGTGCCTGGTTTCCTGCTGACATGATGCTTGCCATTCAGGCCAAAGCATTCAATCTTTGTTCAAACTTTGGTCTGAGAGTCCTTCAGGTGCCTTTTTGGCAAACTCGAGACGGGCTGTCATGTGCCTTTTACTGAGGAATGGCTTCCGTCTCGCCACTCTACCATACAGGCCTGATTGGTAGAGTGCTGCAGAGATGGTTGTTCTTCTGGAAGGTTCTCCTCTCTCCACAGAGACACACTGGAGCTCTGTCAGAGTGACCATCAGGTTTTTGGTCACCTCCCTGACTAAGGCTATTCTCCCCTGATCGCTCAGTTTGGCTGGGCGGCCAGCTCTAGGAAGAGTCCTGCTGGTTCCAAACTTCTTCCATTTATGGTTGATGGAGGCCACTGTGTTCATTGGGATCTTCAATGCTGCAGAAATGTTTCTGTACCCTTCCCCAGATCTGTGCCTCGATACAATCCTGTCTCGGAGGTCTACAGACAATTCCTTGGACTTCATGGCTTGGTTTGTGCTCTGACATGCATTGTTAACTGTGGGACCTTATATAGACAGGTGTGTGCCTTTCCAAATCATGTCCAATCAACTGAATTTACCACAGGTGGACTCCAATCAAGTTGTAGAAACATCTCAAGGATGATCAGTGGAAACAGGATGCACCCGAGCTCAATTTTTGAGTGTCATGGCAAAGGCTGTGAATACTTATGTACATGTGCTTTTTTGGTTTTTTATTTTTAATAAATTTGCAAAGATTTCAAACAAACTTCTTTCACATTGTCCTTATGGGGTATTGTTTGTAGAATTTTGAGGAAAATAATAAATTTAATCCAGTTTGGAATAAGGCTGTAACATAACAAAATGTGGAAAAAGTGAAGCGCTGTGAATACTTTCCGGATGCACTGTAAGACCAATATCGTGATATGAAAATGTAATCACTAGACTAAGGAAGTACCAGCAACACACACACAGACACACACGGGCACACTATCCTCCAGACATTTTAGACTTAGCCAATAACAACCAAAGGTTGTTTGTGCACACACACACACTCACACATACACACTGGCGATCTAAGTGTACCATTGCCATGCAAATCACCCAAGCTGTATGCTAATGGCTCGCTCCATCTCAGTGATAGATGTTGTAATCCATACAAATGAAGTCAGTAAAGATTATCGTTAATTGCCAGGACCTGATATGTATTATATCACCACAGAGCCTGTGTAGCCATATTGAACGTCTGATTCCATTTATCCAAGGCGTGAATGGCGAATTGATGATGGCCAAAAACGTATTTCCTGTTGCAAACGAGATTGAGATCTCACTTCGAGCCTGCAATGAGGCCATGAAATGCCTGTGAAAATGAAATTGTATCTCCAGGCTCTTCTCCTTTCTTTGCAGAGAACATAATCACAGTACAGATAATTGAGGGCAACCCTTGAACACCAACAGTAAAAAAAATGGAAGAGGATTGGTTAATTGAGTGTGTGTGTGTGTGTGTGTTTAAGAGAGAGAGAGAGATAGAGAGAGAGCGAGAGAGAGAGAGAGAGAGAGAGACACACGTGTGTTTGTGTGAGTGTATGGGTGTGAAGTGGTGTACCCATCCAGGGTGTTTTCCCTCTGTTCCCAGAATAGGGTCCAGATGCATTGTTCCCAAGACAAAGTGGTTTCTGAAGAAATCTGCTTATATAATAATTTGCTGACTTTTGAAAAAATAGTAAATAAAGAATTTAGACATTAATTTAATCAATAATGCATCAAGTATTTAATAAATTAATAAAGCACAACCAGAAGAGTTAAAATATCAACATTCACCCAACAGGGCCCTCTATCATGGGTAGATGATTATCCTCAGAATAAAATTAAATAAGCCAACATGAACAATTAGGAAAAACACATTAAAATCCATTAGGGACCACTAGAAATCCCTAATGAATTTGAGTATTTTCTATTCATGCGTTGGACTGGACGCAAATGGACAGATAATTTCCAGGCCTGACAGAGAGATTAATATCATACTTGTAGCAAAGGCTTCAGTAAAGGAGACAATACAGTGCTGAACTTTGACAACTAAACCATATTACACTAATCTAAATTACATTAGTGGGAGATACAATACAATACAATACAATACAATAGTACTAACAATATGGAAAATGAAATCGTGGATAGAATAATGTGACTTATACTTACACAGAATATAGAAGGTGCAATTTACACTTTGGCTTGGCTTATTGTCTGGACAATACATCATTTCATTCATTTGGTAACATGTGTACACTCCTAAGACCCAGTGTCAATTATTAATGAGCAACACTCAATGTATGTATTATCTGTACTACAGGCTTCAGTCAACAATAATGAAACACAAACTGTTTGAACCTGTCAAAAGACTGTAGTTAAAAGAACCACTGACTAAATATATTGTCCAAAGAGATTGACGCCACTATTTTATCAGGACAGGTGCAAATAGAGTACCTGCTGTAAGCTTATATGGGATGATGATGATGATGATGATGGGTAGCGGTGGATAGCATTGCCACTTCACAGCTTCTGTTGATGCTCTCCCACTGTCTGCGTAGGTTTCCTCTGGGTTCTCCACTGGGGGGAATATGCTGCATAGGAGGACCAGGGAATAGCTACAGCATAATGCAATAAGGTATTGGAAAAATAACATCTAGACTGGCTGACATGCTGGCAAAATCATTGTTAAGTTGAAGTCCTGCAAATGCTATTTATTTTTGAGAATTTTTTTATTCTTTTTTAACAAAAAGTAAACTCCTGCATGTACACACATCAAATGTTAGAACAGAGTACATGGATTAAACATGCTCATGCTGGTTTGGATCAAATGTAGTAATACTGGTCTCCGTTAAAGACAAAACACACACATATGTATGTGTATATATATACAGTGGTGTGAAAAAGTGTTTGCCCCCTTCCTCATTTCCTGTTCCTTTGCATGTTTGTCACACTTAAGTGTTTCGGAACATCAAACCAATTTAA
>JAFFST010049898.1:155235-162735 GCA_022414735.1 Noturus placidus
ATATATATATAGTGTATGTAGATCTCCTTGACTGGTCATGTTAAAAGTAGCTCGCAAGTCAAAAAAGTGTGTGCCCCACTGGTCTAGTATATATAAGTACATGGTTCACAAACACTCATTGTGAAGTCTTTCCAACTACCTAATTGTGTACATTCTGAGATCAATTGTGTACATTACGCTGACTGATTTTTCTCTTGACTTTTGCCTGTTTTGTTCTTTGGATTACTGTTTTGTTTTTGTTCAGATTTGTGTTTTGACCCTTATCTGACTTTTTTATTTCATTTGATACACATGGGATGCTCAGCACCTGTCATATGTAAGGAACATGACACAGAATTTTCTGTGTCCGTCCAACTTAATACAAAACTCTGACAGCTTTAGTCAACACTGTAGATGTTAAGGATTAAAAACGCAATTATAGAAATCGATTTTGTTTAGCACTGTGAGAGTTAATTGAACATTCATTGTTAATGTGAATACTTTCCGGATGCACTGTACATATGTATTTAATGGGGTTCTGCAAAAATATTGAAGCAAAATAGGTGGAGAAATGGTAAGTGTGGCTGATTACATATTCGGTTTGATGTAGTAAATGGCAACCAGTCAATTTTATTGGTCTCTCACACTGTTTTGGAGAAGTTTTTCCCCACTATACTTTACAAGATTGTTTTAGTTCATTGATCTTTGAGGGAGTTTTTTTTTTATTCACAGCTCTATTAAGATCCTGAGGCAGTTGTGGCTTGACGGTTAAGGCTCTGGATTTTTAATTGGAAGGTCGGGGTTCAAGCCCCAGCACCCTCCGTTGCCCTCCATTAAGCAAGGACCTTAAACCTCTTTGCTCCAAGGGTGCTGTATAATTTCTGACCCCAGCTTCCTAACATTCTGGGATCTGTTAAAAAGGGAATTTCACTATTATGTAATTTATATGTGACTAATAAAGACTCTTTCACAGCATCTCAATAGGCTTGAGGACTTTCCCACACCTTAATTTTTTTCTGGTTTAGCCTTTCAGTTGTCTATTTGCTGGTGTTGTTCTGTTGCATAACCCAATTTATATAAGACATTTTTGTTCAGTCTTATTCTGATTGTGCGGTCATGAACATAAACATTTAATATGCTTGTAGAGGCCTGTAGATCACATCATGTTGCTCTTGGGATTGATCTTGGACTGAATTTGCTTGGATGCCCACTCCTGGGAAGACAGGCAACTGTCTTGAATACTCTTCATTTGTAAATAATCCTTCTCACAGTAGAATTAGTGAATTTCAAATTATTGGGAGATGGCCTTATTACCCTTCCCAGATTGATGAGCAGCAACAATTGCTTCTCTGAGACACTTACCTGAGTTCTCCAGAACTCAAAACAATTTCTACTTTTATAGAGGTAATCACACTTCTTGATGATCAACTAATCTTGTGCATTTCTATAGGATCACCTGGCTGTTAATTCATCTTTTAATAGGAAGGGTGTGTTTATTTTTTCCCACCTGGTTTCAGCAAGTTTTTTTTTTTAACATGTGTTTGTTCATAGAAGTTGCTGAGGACTTCACAATTTTTATTTAGCCCTGATAAATAAGAATATAGAACTGAAGGAGGGTTTACTTTCTTTTCCCCACGACTGTACTTGTTCTGAGATTAGATTTCATTTAATAAGACCGTCACAATTAACACAATTTTTTTTGTTAATTTCCTGTATATACTGTACTGTGCAACAGTCACATACAAAATAAATGCTTGAGCAAAGATACCTTCAAAAATAATTAAATTAAATGTTCCTACAGTAATAAATGAAATATCTGTCAATATCAGTCAATATCTGTTCTGACTACCCTTCTACCAGCTTTTTACCAGTGAATTTCCTTATAAAAACAATTGTGCCGTTTTATAAGGAAATGATCTATAAGTTTATGCATTCTTTAATTCTTTAGTTAATAAAAACATGTCAATTTGTTGACAAATTGCTGTGGTATGAGAGAAATAAAACACTTCTGGGTCTTCTAATATTGAATCGATTAGCTTTGGGGTGGTAACACATCACACCACTCCATCACTGATTATTTTAATGATTTTAATTTGATGGCACATCCTTGCATGTTTATTCATCACTCTGTGTAGTGTGTGTGTGAGTGTGAGTGTGTGTGGTGTTGTCGAAGAGAACACTCTCATTTCCTGTTAATTTGTCTGTTTAAATTCATCCCCCGTGTGTGAACACCTCATTTGTATTTCCGATTCTGCCGTAATTGTGTGTGCGTGTCATCACGTCCATGCAGAGCTCAAAAAAAAAAATACATTCCTCCTGCTTCAGATTTAAACGCGCACACACACACACACACACACACACACACACACACACACACACACACACACACACACACAGATAGAGGGAGGGAGAATTTCTCTCATGCTCTCTGTCCAGCTCTTGCTGTCTCTCTTATTCTCTGTGTGTTTTATAGTCTGTCTAGAACAATGTGCCACAGTCACTTGTAAATGACACAGTACTCATATGACTTTAGTTTACATCACTATAGTGATATTACCAAGTAACCGCATGGTCTTTCTATGAGAACGCTCTCAAAATCAGTGATCATTGTGTTATCCAGCTTCTGTTTCCTTAAAGTCTGATAGATTCCGCTGTATACTACATAAACAAAATCAGTAAGAAAAAATTTGCTTTTTGCACATGTTGAATAATGTTGATGTCTCTTTATAAACTAAAACTTTGATTGATTTACTAAGCTCTACAATTATGAATGTTTGTACTGTGGGATAAATTGTGTGCACAGAAAGTGGGAGTGTTGCAGATGATTTACAATGAATAATTGTGTGTATTATATCATGTGCAGAGTCCATATGTAAATTAGATTTTAAGTGATCAAAGACACTTCATTTTAAATGCAGCTCTAACCTCATTCAACATAAATCTGATGCAAAGTGTAACAAAAACAAAACAACAACAACAACAACAACAATAATAATAATAATAATAATAATAATAAAGCATACTTCTTCTTATTCCTCTTCTTTTATTATTATTATTATTATTATTATTATTATTATTATTATTATTTAAGAATTACATTGACTAATGCTTCACTGCTAATGTTACAGGATTATCCTCAATAGCAAAAGCACTGTACTTGTAGATTGATAGGGGAAAAAGCATTTTGGGAGAATTGGGAAGCAATAATCGTACTTTGGAAGTGGGTGGGGGAAGAAACTGGATTTTGGCTTTTTCAAATAAGGTGTTGGGATAAAAACTGAAGTGGGGAAAACTATGCCTATGGTTGTTTATTCTGATTATCAGTTAGAGAGGTTATACATGGCTGATTTGAAAAAATATTGAAGGTCAGTGAGACAGAAATATGGATTAGTAGTGAACACTACATGGTGGGTTACAATCAGTTTAACACACACCCTCCTTTATCTCCATTATCTTTATGACTGTACTGCTGCCATTCTGTCTGCCTACCTTGTCTCATATAAACCCCAATGCCTCTTAAGTCTCAGTAACACTAGGCGGACTCATCCTGGTTACACTTACCTGTGCAGGGACCAAATGGGACCGCTCTGTTGTCTGACTGGTTGAGGAGTGTAAATCCGGCCCCTCAGGGGCTTGTTGTAACTCAACACCTGAAAGAGAGAGAGAGAGAGAGAGAGAGAGAGAGAGAGAGAGAGAGAGTATGTGTCTGGACTGGCCTTGTTCCCAGTCTCAGAAAGCTCACGCCTCTCCCTCGAGACACACTTTCTCTCACGCAGATACACACACACACACACACACACACACACACACGTACAGACATACAGAAGCACACACCCTCAGCCTGTCAGGCAGGTGGATTTGTTCGGTGCATTCATTCAGACTGTGACCACCTGGAGATCTTTCTCTCCATCGAGCTGGATTTTACTTTTATCTTATTTCTTGGGGAAATAGCAGTGTTTCACGGCTCTATTTATACTGAAGGATTTTCGCTTCTGATTTACCTTGTCATTTTTTTCCTTCACAGGGTAAGTTCACATTTAAATTCACATTTATATTTCTGTTAAATAGTTCAAAGTTTTTCTAACTGTTGCTTCCATTCTGTCTTATGTGTTTGTTTTTTTTGCCATTTTAAAAGCAGAATTGTTTGTAGATTACTTTCCCATCTTTTCAGCTGTATATAATTTGCTCCGCTTCAGTATTCCTGAGTTTAAAAACATCTCAGGTTGCTTCATTCTCACTGAAGAAAAATGACTTGGCCAGAGGGCTTGATGTCGCACAAGGTCTTCTTCCTCAACCAGAGCTAAAGTTCACTCTTTTATTACTGCTGTTTGTTGGATAGAAAAGCTCTGCAGTTAAAATCTAGGTTTTTGTGAGTCTTGCTTTCATATGAATTTGAGTTTGAGGAGTGAAAAAAAACGTCAAGTTTCTCCTCATGTGTTCTTTTCCTTCACAGTGCTGAACCTCTCACCATGCTCGTCTGACCACATTTCTGACTTCTTCTTTGTTTCTTGGCATTTTAAAGCTGAATTGTTGAATTGTTTCCCTTCCTGTCAGCCTTCTCTGGCCTCCGCATTCTGACGTGCACTCATGTCTCAGGTTGTTATATTGTCACTGAAATGAAATTAAATGAAATGGCGTGATTTGCAGTGGAGAAGGAGCTTCCTTTGCTGTGGGATTTTGTGTCTTGTGTTTGCTTTTGGTTCTTAAATAAACCACCTGCAGCCGACACACACATATAGTGGCTTTTTTTTTAACTCTGTAAAAGTTATCAATAGTATCAAAATTTACCCGCAATGTGGTCCTCAATCTTCTGCTTCTTTAAATGGATTCATTTTAAGTCGTAGTTAGATATTAAAAGTTTTCCATGTGGTTCCGGAGAGAATCCCAAGAGTTTGTATCATAATCATTAACTTCACTTTGACACTCTTGAGTCCACAAACAGTACGATACTTGCATAGTGCATTGTCCAGACTTGGAGAAAAGTGTCTGTGTAATGAATAAATGGAGGAATAAATGGTAGTGGAAATTAGTCTTCAAATTTCAGTGACTAGTTTTTGGTTATTTTGGTTTCTTTGAAATTTCAGGTTGGTGGGTTTGATCAATGCAGCGGGTTTCATCATCAGAAATGATTTTATTCACTAAATACAAGGCGTACGATAAATATGATTAAATACGAGGTGTATGATGAATTTTATTACTCTAGGTATCAACATATTCCAGTGATTCCAGTAATATTCTCACTTTTTGTCCAAATAGTTTGTGTATGAATCCTTGTCAGAGTCCACTGTAGAAACCGCGGGATATCACTTTTATCACTATTGTGTTTGAAGACATTTTTTGGTCTGCATAGTTACTATCAGCTGCTTGTTAATACTAGTAAGGTGAAATAAAATGAATGCAATGGCATAATTGAGATTGCAAGGGGACATAACGAATAAAAGATAAAAATATATTGGAAATATAAAACCTTTAAAAGTGCAGATGTGTGTAGTGAGTGGTGAGTCCTGTTAAAAATTAAATGACAGTAATATCTAGTTGAAAATGTTGAGGAGCTTTTATGACCATGTTAATACAGTTTCTAATAGTTGAGAATTAAAGCATACGGGTTTTTCTTCTTTCTGAAATCAGCAGAGTTGAAGCGATCTGATTGTGTTCTCCATTAAAAAAATGTCTTTTGGGGAGACATCAGCGTGGAAAAGCCTGTGTTTGTGTGTGTGCATGTATGTGAGTCCACATGACTGGTGCTGTGCGTGACTGTGGGTGAACAGGAGTGTGTATAGGAAAGAGACCCTCCATCTCCAGGGAGTGATTCCATTTCAGAGAGGCTTATGTCTTTCAACAATGTCTTTGTCTCTCCTAATCCTGCAGACCTGTACTCACCATTTAGCAGTCTCTCGCGCTCTCTCTTTCTTACTCTCCCCCTCCTCTCACTGTCTATCGCCTTCTTTGTCTCTTTCTCTGTCTCTGTCTCACATGTCCCCACACCCCACACATGCGGATACTTTCATTCATAGTGACAAAAAGGGTGGGTGAAAAGACAGAGCAGCAAGTTGTGTTAGTGTGGGTGGGCATGGTGAAGAAAAGGGTGGATTTAGGGTCAGACTTGTGTAACCCCTTCTAACCCTCCCTTGCTCTGTTCTAAGTGTTTGAGACCATAAAAGGCATTCGAGGCTGTCACTAAAGGTCATAACCTTACTGGGCATTTGCGCTCCACCAATATTAACTTCTCTTTCAAGCCTAGTGATGGTGAATGATTTACATAACCTCTGTTTCCTTAAGCTTGGACATCTGCCTGTTTAATACCAAATCAGGATCAATAAGCAAAACTTCATTTACTTTAGGTCTGTGCTAGTTAAAGAAATGCGATATGGCAAAAAATGATCCAGACATCCATGACCAACAAAGAACAAACAGTTCCATTACCATGATATCGCTTATTCCATAGTATTTCTGAACTCTTGAATCTGATTCGTCAGAAGGTGTTGATTCGTTTTCTGTAATGGCAGCTCTGACTTTGGCAGCTCCAGTTGCAAGGCACATCGCAGATTTAAATGAATTTGGTCATTCTAATGCTTGATTATGTGTAGTAACGCATTCACCGGGACATGTATGATGGATGCTCAACATAATCTAAACCTTATGAATAATGGATTCAAAAATGTGACGTTATTTATCCCAGAAAATTGTATAATAATTGATTTGATTTCTGTAAGGAGATGTTTGTATAACATTTTTGCAAGAAATATCGGGTGTCAGTACTTTGTAACAGGCAGTAGATTTTCCACGGTGGTTTAGTGGTTAGCACATTTGCCTCACACTTCCAGGGTTGGGGGTTCGATACCTGCTTCAGCCCTGCTTCTGAGTTTTCATGTTCTCTCCTCATGCTTCAGGGATTCCCTCTCCCAGTCCAAAGACATGTTTTGTACGCTGATTGGCATTTCTAAATTGCCCATAGTGTGTGAAAGGGTGTGGGTGTGAATTATGTGTGTGTGTGACTGTGTCCTGCAATGATTTGGCACGCAATGTCCGTGATGTCCCTCACTCCAGGCTCCCCACAATCTTGTGTCAGATAAGCAGTACAGAAAATTGGATAACTAAAACAATGCGAAATATTTAATGGCTGGCTAATTGCTATGGTATAAGAGGAATAATCCACTGCAGGACAAAATCAGAACAGAATAAACTGAGTTTCACCAACCCTATAACTGCCTGTCTCAAAGTGTTTGATTCCTTATAAAACTTCTAAAATGCTAGCAACTACTGATATGTAAATAATCATTTTCCCAAGTTTATCATGCTATTCGTACTGTAACACACCTTTTTTTATTATTAATATTTAATAGTATTACGTAGAATATATCATGGTCAGATATGCTCTTCATGTTTTCAGCTTCCACCTTCTGCTAGAAAGGCAAATGCTATTTCTGGTTTTAACAATCCACAATAAGTTTTATTTAGTTTGGCTGAGGTTGTAGTTTTCCACTTTTCACCAGACTAATGAGCCATACCAACCTGACACTA
>JAFFST010049898.1:165235-171132 GCA_022414735.1 Noturus placidus
GTATATTCAAGGTACAAGTGCTGACTTGCCTTCAACTCTGATGTGTGATGGGATGTGAATTCTTTCCCTCTGAGGTGTCTCCCCTCTTCCCCAAATCTTGGACATTCTTTCACATTTCTGAAATGTAAAATCCTGAAGCTATGCTGTAAACGAGTAAACTAGTAAAGTTGTAGTAACTCACGGTGACTTATGCCAGCCATTTACTATCACACTGCAGCTGAACGCATTCGGAGGAGATTATTAGCTGCTTGACTCTGTACACATGAAAAAGATGAATACAGCTGCCTGGTATTGCGCAATTCAACAGGGAAGAGAGGAAGGATAGTATCCACCCCAGATTGAAGGCCAGTCCAGTTATAGGTTGAAACCAGAGTCAGTTGTGCTACTTTAAACACAACCTTTAAGATGTTTGTGTCACTTGGAGGTTTAGTGTGGCTCTGCTATAGTGCTAGTCAAAAATGTGATTGTGTGCTCAGCTCCATATTTTCAAATGACTCTTAATAATCAGGTAAATATTAATTAATTCCATAACTTTCCAAGCATTATTACAGATGTGTTCTCTTATATAATTAGTGATGCTGTATATTGTAATGTTTCTGTTGTGGAGTTTAGCAGTACTTACCATTAGTGCTTTGTTAGTATTTACTGTTAGTAGTTTGGTAATACTACACACTAGTTACTATGTACTCAATACTTATTACATTCTGAGTAATTATTGCATCAGATACGTCTGTGCAAACCTAGTAGTTTTTTGCACATTTCACACACTATCTACTTTAAAACCCAGTAAGTTGGGTTCTATATTCACAGTATATACTGTATATGAAAGTACTTGAAATTGTGACTTGCTTGTCTTTTAAATACTAATGAAATGAAAATGAAAAAACATCTTAACCCAGCCCAAGTGATAACCACCACAATGCTTTGGTTCCAAGCAAAACCACATACCAGCAGACTTCTACCAGTCAACCAAGATCACTATGATCACAAAGGTCCCAAAGCTACATTCCAGAGACTCATACAAATATTTGTATTGACCAGAGACAAAGTGGCAGCAGCAAATTCTGAAAGTTTGAGAACTTGAAGAAAGTCAGAGCATGTTACCCCAGACTTATTCATGCTACACCTGATGTCTATTAAGTTCCTGCTCATGACATTTAAAGCTCTGAATGTCCTCTCTCGCTGATCTCCGGAAACAGTATAGCCCATCCCGAGTACTTCACTCAGCTGAGACAGGCCTACTGTAATCTCAACGATCAGTCACAGCTCAACCGATGAAAGATCTTTTTCTTGCATTGCCTGTAAACTCTGGAACAGTGGTCCAGAGAACATTAGGAACATTATCTAAAAATCTACTTTTAAATACAGATTAAATTAGAACTTGTTCTGAGCACTCTCATTTTTAACTCAAAATCAAAAATGTAATACAAATAAGGATGATGTTGATAATGATTTATTATTATTATTATTATTATTATTATTATTATTATTATTATTATTATTATTATTATTATTATTGGTGGTGGTGGTGGTGGAAGACTTGGAGACTTTGTGCACTTAGACACCTCTTCAGTAGCGTTCTCTCTTTCTTTCTTTTTTTTTTTATGGATTCATTTATAAGAACCTACCTCTGAATCTAATCTGAGAATTAGGCTGAGATATGGGACAGCATGTCATTTATTAAGCAATATCAGCTCCGCAGGTAGGAGCTTGTCTTCTTCACTGGAAAAACACTCGAGTGAGAACAAGAAGCTAATCCATATTCATCCACTGGCCCTCAATGACCACATGCAAAACAGTCATTTCAGATGTGCCATGTTTTTTTCCCTTGTCTTCTCTTGTGGCATGTCTTTTTTTTAATGGTCTGTGGGACCACACACACACACCCACGCACACACACACACACACACACACACACACACAGCGGTAGGTTTCCGATCAAAGGCCGCCTCTTACTCTGGAGGGTCTCATGCTGTGACCATCGCATTATTAAAGAATAATTGCCTTCCTTAGCATATACATCTGTGACTTCCATCATTAGGGTTTTAATGAGCAGAAAAATAGTGTGAAACACGTTTCATTTTGGACTGTTGTGACTCTGTCTTTAATAGTTAAACTTCAGAATTACAAAGCCAGATCCAGATAACAAAACAATTCTTTCTTTAGCAACAACGGCATTTGTAGGATTGAAAAATAGTCAGGAATTAGTACAGATCTATACAGGGAGATCACATGGTGTTCTGAAGCATGCGTTAGTTAGTAAGTTAGTTAGTTAGTTACAAAACTGAGATCCTAATTCATTTAAATAGTTAGTTAAAATATTTAATTATATATATTTTAAGCATTTTATAAAGCCAATGTAATTTATAGATTCATATCATTTCATTTATTAGTTTTACTGAGTATTATCTGAGTTCATGTCTGTATTTCTGTCCTTCAGTCTTGATATAAGGACATAATCGGTTTAATACTGCAGCCAGCAATAACATGAAGTACGTATCAATCTGAAAGCTTTTAAATTTCAGATATCATGTGCTACAATAATGCAGATAATTAGCTTTCTAATTTGCTGCTGTAAATTTTTTGACGTTTTATAGCCTATTTCAGTGTGATAATGTTGGATGGATAACCTAAATCACATTTAAAAATTCAGCTTGATTTGATATACTTCTGCGTCTAAAACAATGCAATGGGGAAAATGATCATGAACAGGAAACAATGAAAATCTGGTTGTATTATTCAAAGCATACATTTCCATGTGGGAGAAAATGTGATCATTATCTTCTTTTGTCAAACTTGTCTAAAAGCTGTAAGGTGTCAGATTAGTTCTAGGGGATTTGAGAGTTTAAACCAATTAAAAATGATGTTTAATTGCAGCAAGTTATATTTTATTTGCTGTCGGAGTCGTTTTACCATTATGAATTAATTAAAGCAAGAGCAGCCATTTTTTTTCACTGTAATCAGTTAAGATGTTGATGTCAGAGGCGGGACATTAATGAGATGACTGATATGATGGCTGATCAGTGAAGAACGGCTCAAAATCACATCCTCTACTGGGTGTGTGTGTGTGTGTGTGTCTTTAGTTCTGGTTGTCTCCGTTCTTCAACTAACTATCTTACACTTGTTTCTAGTCAGTTGGTTAAAGCTCAGTCTCAGTAGCCTGGATTCTGCTTCACTTCTGTCATTATTTATAGAAGCATCTGTCAAATGAATGAACATAATTGCAGAAAAGTAAGTGTGTGTTTCTCACTTCTTTATCTACAGTATTAAATATAAGGACTGATGCAAGTTTGAATGCTTGCTTTGTGCCAGATGATGAATCTGACAGTACTGTAAGATTAAATTCGGTCCAGAGGGAAATATAAAGTTTGTTCTTGGGTCAAAGACAAGAAAAGGTTTTCAAGACCGAAAAAGTAATACCCTAATACTCTTAAAAATCTTCAATAGAGTGACTTTTGAACATTAATTGATGTCAAACATCTGATGTTAGAATTGTAATGAAAACATTTCTTCCCATTTGTTTTTAATTTTTTTTTTAACTATTGCTCTAATAGACTATCAAGTATCCTTTTCATATGAAGAGTGTCATTAATTGGCCATGAGTGCAGTTACCACTGAATAACAATGTATATATAAAAAGTATACTGAGTAAATAGTATTTGGGTCAGTTTATTCCATTTCTAACTTTGAGCCTCCCCAACTCAGTGCCTGGTGTATTAATTAACCGTTAAGCACTAAATATGTTCATGAATAAACAGAGGCTAATCACATACATAGACCTGGATTCTGGATTCACAGACCTTGACTGGCCTGTAACCTTCTTTATAAAAGAAAGTGAAACTGGCTTTCGAGCAGTTTTATTAAACAAATAATCTGACATTGATATACCTAAAACTTTAATGCTTAATTTTACAATTATTAGACCATAACTTTTTTCACATTTGTTCAGCTCTAATGAACATAATAAAGAGAACTGAGGTATTCTCATTCTGCTGTTTTTCTTCCTAATAGTACTGCAGTAAATTAACATCTGGAGCGGCAAGTGCTCCTCTGGGTCTGTGTGGGTTTCCTCCAGGTTTTATGGTTTCCTCCTATCCCCCATTAACATGCATGTACAGTAAGTGGATTGGCTATGCTAAACTGCCCACTGTCACGTACCGGTTGGGTTGGTTGGACAGCAATCAGGCGGGAGTCAGGCAATCAGGCGAATACCACCGGGGAGATGGATGAGGCGAGAATCAAAGTTGAGAAAACAGGCAAGGGTCAGGCGATCGGGCGAATAATCCAAACGGGGCTTCAGACGGAGTTGTAAATGAGAAACGGTAAACTGGGTCGAAAACACGGAAATCAAACACGGGTAATGAATGCTCGGTAACTCTAGGAATAGCTCACTAGGACATATACTTCGCGTCCGCGTTCGGTGTGTGTTTGAGCTTTATGCTGACTGTCAGATTGGCTTCAGGTGTGCAGCCTAGAATTCCGGGGAACCAGAGCGCATGCGCGCTGGCAGTGCATTCTGGGAACTTGACTCCGGAGCCCTCCCAATCCACTAGATACTCCACGGAGCCACCTCTTCTACGTCGTGAACGGAGTATCCGACGTACTTGGTAGGCGGGCTGCCCGTCAATCTCTAGGGGCCCATGGGAAGTGACCGACGGTACCTCGGCGGCGAGAGGCCCACTCACCACGGATTTGAGCTGCGACACATGAAAGGAGGGGGACAGCCGACTGTGACGGAGCAGGGCCAATTGGTAAGTCATGTTGTTGACCTTTTTGAGAATCTTGAACAGACCTGTGTATTTCAGTGCCAGTTTCCTGCCGCTCGGCGGCGCTTTCAGGTTGCGAGTGGCTAGCCACACTCGGTCACCTGGCACATAAGCAGGAGGGTCGTTGCGTTGACGATCTGCCTTTCGTTTGTATATGGCCGAGACTGCCTTTAGGCGTCGATGGGTTTCTGCCCAGACTCGCTCACTTTTACGAAACCACTGGTCCACGGCGGGTGAGGGGGTGGACTCCGCGTTCCACGGGAACATGGGGGGTTGGTACCCCAGCATACACTGAAAAGGAGTAAGTCCGGTGGCGGAATGCCGGAGGGAGTTCTGGGCGTACTCGGCCCACGGCAGGAAGGTACTCCATTCATCGGGGTGATTGGAGCAGTACAATCTTAAAAACCGGACCAGCTCTTGGTTCACTCGTTCCGCTTGCCCGTTGCTCTGTGGGTGGTACCCAGAGGTGAGGTTGACCGTGACATCCAGCTTTTTCATAAATCCCACCCAGACTCCAGACTTAAACTGTGGACCCCGGTCACAAATGATCTCCTCGGGAATCCCGAAGTATCTAAACACGTGTTGGAACAGGAGTTCGGCTGTGGTGAACGCAGATGGGAGACCGGGCAATGGCAGGAAGCGCACGGCTTTGGAAAATCTGTCCACTATGACACATACCACCATCTGGTGCTGGGACGGGGGTAGATTAGTGATGAAGTCAATCGCTAAGTGAGACCAGGGGCGTTCGGGCGTGGGTAGGTGCACCAGTTTCCCAGGAGGGAGTGAACGGGGAACCTTGTGTTGTCCACACGTGGAACAGGAGGACACTATTCGAGAAACGTCTCTGTCCATCCCTGGCCACCAGTATTTCTCTTGTAACAGAGCACGGGTGCGGTGGATCCCGGGGTGGCCCGTCCCTGGAACCGAGTGCGCCCAGATGACTAGGTCCTGTCGGTAGTTCTCAGGGACGAACAGACGTCCTTTGGGACACTCCGGTGGTACCTGCGAGCGTGGGACCTGCACCAGCTGTTGATCTACTTCCCACTCGAGTGTGTTACAGACACGAGCTGGGTCGATGATATACTCCTCTTGTGTGGAGCGTAACGTCTGGTGCTGTCGAGAAAGGGCGTC